>CM033711.1:27056272-27227316 GCA_019671005.1 Hibiscus mutabilis
TCCCCCCTTTCGGTGAGTAAACCCCGTCGGCAAACCCCGGGTGATTTAAACCCCGTCGGGAAGTCACTTTGATTTAACTCGCCTAATAATTTTGTTCCCGTTGAAGATGTTGGTTTAAATGATGCGTCCGTTGATGATTGGCTTGCCTTACCCTTGAGCGTTAACTTTGGGTTGACGGAAAATTAATTTTTTACCCATAAATTTTCACCCCTTTTTGATTTAATTTATTTGTAAAATTAAAACCCAAAAGCCTCGAATGTTAAACAGATCATATGTTATTTTCATTTAAGTTAGGGATCATGGAAAATTAGTTATTTTTAAATTGAAGTATTCCTTCTTGTATAAATATGGGGGCGTGTTCGGGTTAAAGAGGACGTTAAAAAAGGCCCGATTAAAAATTCAAGGATACTTTCCTCTTCCCTTTTTTTGAAACATGTTGGTATTGGTTAAAAGGTATCGTTATGATTAAATCTTTAATATCTTGGATCAATTTGATTACAAAAAAAAGAATGGTAATCTAATAGTCAAATTATTCAAAGAAGTTTAGGGTTGTAAAAATGATAACCTCCCCGATTAATAAGTTAAGTTTGTTTTGTTTTTTGTTAAATACATAATACCCCGAAAGTAGAATGCAAAAATTTTTTCAAAAATGCGGGAATTTTCATTTGATACAAAAAATATTTCTCTATGGAATCATTTTCCAGGAAAGATTTTAAAATATCAAGAAAAATATTGTGATAACAAAACCGGATTTTCGAACTTAGGATAAACACCTTAAGATAAATTTTTTGGGAAAGTTTATATTCGGGTCAAAATAATAGTTAAGAATGATTGTCAAATGATTAAAAAAAGCCCTTAAATTCCCAAATTTTAAAATGATGGATAAACCTTATTTAAAATAAATGAATTTTAAATCCCAAAATCCCAATTTTTTAAAACACACATACTTAAATGATTGAAATACATCGTGACTTGAAATGTGACTTAAATTCTTAAATGTCGATAGATTGCAAAAAATATAATGCCCCCATATAAATCGGGCATTTTTAATATTTTAAAAAATGAAAAATATTGCTATATCGCCTCACAGGGATTGGTGCCACTTCAAGAATCTAGTCTCTTGCAATCAGAAAAAGTAAAACACAAGTAAAGGATTATAGAAGTTTTAACTAATAACTAATCTAGAAAGCAATAAAGTAAAAGAAAAGATGAATTCAATTCAATGAGAGAGATAGGCCAGGTTATCGTGAGTTGAGGTGATAGCCGATTGATTGTCTTGGTAAAGAGTGCACGGGCAACTCAGCTTGCCGTGGCAACTTGCACAACGGGGGTTGCCTTGGCAACTAATCGATGGTTGCTTGGGCAACTAGTTGGGCAACTACTTGGGCGATCGGGCAGCAACCTTCAAGGTTCGGCAGAGCGCTTTCAATGGTTTCTTCTATCCCTAAGTCGAAATCCTAGCTACTTGTGCATGCCTTGATAATACATCCTCAAGGTGGAATCAAGGGGTTGTTAAGAATAAATTTGATTTTTATTTCATTGATGGTAAGAAACCCGGTTTAAAATAAGTTAAGTTTAAACGAAAGAAGCAAATTTTTTTATTCCCTTATTCGGGAAAATTTAGGCATGAAAAGACTAAATTTCGACAAAAAGAAAAACCATGGGCCCTGGAACCTTTTTTTTCCCGAAAATTCCCCGACCGGGCAACCATCGTTTAGTGAAAAACCGTTAATTAAAAAAGGGTATCCTCTTTCAAAACAATCAATGGGCTATCACCCTCCGGATAACTTTCTCTCTCCTTTGATCCTCTATTCATTTCTTTTTTTTTTAGATTGTTTGGTTAAACTCTTAACCCTTTTATTTGTTTTTTTCTTTAGGGTTGGGCGTTTTGAAGTCCCCAAACCCCTAAGGCGTATCTTTTTATAACTGCAAAGTGTATCCCATTTTGCCTTCTGAAAGTTTTGGCCGTTAGGGGAAATTTTAAAAAGCGACTTTGTTTTATTTTTTTGCCTTTTTTTTTACTTTTCTTGTTTAAGATTCAAAGGGCTAACAAACTTTGGTTTTGCATTGGTATAAAGGGGGACCCCCCGAATATCCCTTTGATAAAATCAGGGAACCCAAAGCGGGCGAAGGATAATAAAAAAAATGGCTAATCAAGGGTAATATGAAACAAGATGTTGGCGGGAGGAGTGATTCTTCCGGCAAACTATTTGAGACTATTTGGGAAAATCTTGTGGACTTCCAGAGTTATCCCAAAAAGAAGCTACCCTTTTAGTTAAAACCGGGTTTTTAATATGATCAACCAATAGGGCAATTTGGGTTTTAAAAACGAAATCCCAAAAAATCTCTTTCCTCGAGATTTTAAAAATTTTGTTCAAGATAAATAAGATGTATTACGATTAAGATTTTTCCCCCCTTCTTTGAGGATGGGCAAAACATGGTTGAATACATTCTTCTCATCATCTTGGGTGATCTTTGTCGTGATTTCCTTGCTGATTTTAAACCAATGTGGTGATAACCATAATTCTTGAATGTATGCGAGAATCGAATCCGGCTTCTATGTGAGGGATTACAATCGGACAACAATGTGATGTCAATACATACAATCCGACTTGGAAGAAGCACCCAAATTTTCATGGAGTTTCTCTAAATCTTTTATGAAAACCCGAATCTTATATGGCTGAGAATAGTAATTTCATAAAAAGAAGCGATGCTTTTATTAACGAGGACCGAGATGAGATTGCAAAACCAAGGCGGCAATCAAATCATTGGAAAATCAAGTCGGACAATTTTGCTCAAAATCGAACACTAGACCACAAGGAGGTTTACCTAAGCGATCTTGAAGTCGCAAAGGCGGCCATGAGCAATGTAAGGCAATCACCACTAGAAGTGGCCAACAACAGAGGGTTCAAACCGCTCATCAAACAAAACTCACAAAAAGATCAAGGCGAACCTAGCGGCAAAGCCTCGGATCTTGAACCGAGAATTCGGACGGCGGCAATAAAAGATGCCTCGGCAGCGGCGATAAAGATGCCTCGGCAACCCCAGTAAGCATGCCTCGGCAGGCCCAATTGATAATGCCTCGGCAACTCGGATGTCCGGCAATGCCGTCAATCAGGTTTCAAACCAATGAAAGGATCGAAGATATCCGACTTCCACCACCATTCCCACAAAGGTTAGGCGACAAAAGCAAGAATACCAATTCAAAGAAGTTTCTTGATATCCTAAAGCAAGTCCACATCAACTTGCCATTGGTGGAAACAATTGAACAAATGCCAAACTATGCAAGTTTCTTAAAGACATTGTGTCCAAGAGAACAAGGCTAGGAGAGTTTGAAACAGTTGCATGACGAGGATGCATGGCAATGTTGCTGTCGTATGCCACCCAGTTGAAGGATCGGAAGTTTCACAATACCTGTTCTGTTGGAAATCACTATGTCGGGAAAGCATTATCGACCTTGGGGCTAGCATAAACTTGATGCCTAAATCGGTTTTCGAAAACTAGGAATCGGGGAAGGCAAGACCTACAACAATTATCTTCTGGCTAGCAGCCAGATCTATGTGCATCGGAGGAAAAATTTATTTTCCCGCTGACTTTATTGTTTTGGATTGTGAAGCGGATGAGCATGCACCCATCATTCTCGGGAGACCATTCCTAGCGGGGAGAACCTTGATTGATGTTGAAAGGAGAACTAAGCGAATGTACTGCAATGTATTCTTCGAAAGGAACATTTTGGAAAAAAAACTTTTCCAATCTTCTCCGGGTTTTATTAACATTGTACAAAAATCCCGAAATTTGAAATTTATGTTGCAGGGAGGCTATCTCAGGCGCTGAGATGCCCCGAAACATGGGTGGGTTTCGATGTGGGGATCGATTTTTGGACCTTTCCATCTTATTAAAACCTCTGCACTTCTTAAGTACTATTTTCTAAATGGGGGGGAACATGGTTTAACAACGATTAGCTTCGCGATTCTTCGGGGAAAAAAATATTTACGTTTGGGGGCAAAAGCATTTCGTGTGAAAAGGGAAAAAAATTTTTTACAACGGGCTAATTGCCAAAATTTTACCTTGGCATATCCCAAAAAACCCCCAAAATCACCCAAAATACGGGGGAAACGAGAAATTTCCCCGGGGGGTTGAAGGGGAAAACTCAAAAAAGTTGTAAATCCCCGATGAAGGATTTTGGGGGTTTTATTTGTTACAACAATTAAAATATTATTTTATATGTTATTTGTGCTATTTTCTATCCTTTACAATAGACTTTAATATCTTTTTAGTCCAAACTTTTATGTTGTACAAAATTTAATTCGTATATTATTATTTTTTTTAAAAAAATGATGATAGTTGGGGCAGGTAAAGAGGGGATTAGGTGGGTCTCAAGACCCATGTGGGTGATGGGGCGATGATGGTTTTAGTCTTGCGGGTTGCGGGGGAGTGATGGTTTTAGTCTTGCGGGTTGCGGGGGAGTGATGGTTTTAAATTTTGTATTTGCAACTAGGGTGTTCAAAAATACCGGGCCCGACTATCCGACCACAAATAACCGGGTAATTATCCGATTTTTTTTACCCCGGTAAGTACCCGGCTCGCTAAAATATATATTTTCTTGGGTCAGGCCCGAGCCGCAAGATACCTATTATCGGGTACCCGAAGACCCGGTTCCCTAATTTTTTTATTTTTTATATTTTAAATATTTATTATTTAAACAAAATACCCTTATATTCACTATATTCCGAAATCAAACAAACTAATTTTGCATGTAATTTCTAAGAATTATGGAATTTATATTCTAAAGTTATTTGGGTTTGATACTTTAGATCTTAAACTCTATGATGGGATTATATAATTCATTTTTTTATTAATTATGAGTTTTTTAAAAATAAAATTAAATAATTTCTTTAAAAAGGCGAAAAATGTGGGTACCCGTTACCCGATTTTTTAGGTAGTCGAATTTCGCGGGAACCCGAATAGCGGGTGCCCAATTAGAACATGCTAGGACACGGGTCGAAGAATCTAGTACTCGAAACGTTGGGTACCCAGTACTTCAGGTACCCAAAAACCCGGGTATCTCGTAATGAACACCCCTATTTACAACGGGTCGTGGAGCGAGAATAGAGATAATTTTTTATGGGAATAGATGTAAGAAAAATACCCTTTGCACCCTCCCACCGAATTAACATCCCTAACTTCACCTAAAATTTATTGCATTAAAAGAAACAAATTCATGTGTTAGAGGCTTATCATTATAAATTACATAAGAAAATTCCTTGATTAGTACTCAATCTTAATATTAAGATAATGTGACAAATGAGATCCATTAATTGACTTAGTGGCTAAGGATGCTTCTCTTGTCTCATCTTATATGAGTTTGAATATCGGCATGAAAATGTAATACCTCACTATTTAATAAAAAATATAACGTGACAAATAATGAGTTTATACAAATTAAAATATATAGGAAATTAAGATCATTTTGAACCTAAGAAATGAATTTAGTAGAAAAGGTATTATATTCACCTAATAAGATTTAGATTCAAACAATTTTATCTGCACTATATACATGACTTTTGTGATTTAAAAATAACATATATTACCATGAGACCATCTTAAAAATGCTGAAAAAAAAAGATAATTTTGTAATATTATGGAACGTGTTATGATCATAGAGTGCATTGAGAAAACTTTAGCCCATGCTCTGATGTTTGGCTACTAATATCTCAGCCCATCAAGCATACTACATGCTTTGTTTATACAACTATAGAAAAAATAAAAAATATATTTATGTTAGATCCACTTATACAAAATGTAAAACTATGAGTTTTACAGGTTTTTTAAATTGTTGGATAAGTGAAATGAATGATTGAGACGAACTCTTTATTTTTTTCTCAAGTGATAATCTTCACATATTATACTGTTAATCTCAGACAATCAAATTTTTAAGAACTCAGACATCCATTTAACTTATACAATGGTGTAAAAAACGTGTAAAACTTAAAAAAAAAATTACATTGTGTAAACGAATCTTATCCTATATTTATAGATTTCAATTTTTTATGTACTAGTGGTATATAATTTTACTGTCATTGTAATATTTATTACATAAGCAAGTCTATTTTAATTTTAAAATCTAAATTTTAATCTTAAAACTCTAAAACATAAATTATAATCATAAACCTTAACTTATAAACTCTAACTAAGTCTCTAAACCATTAAAAAGCTCGTGGAATAGTTTTTCCGCCACTTATGTATATAATAATAATCCATATAAAAATTATATATATTTAAACGCATTTAAATCTACAACTTCTAAAATATTACAACAATACCACCATAACGAAGACTCAACTCATGAGCTCATATCATTTTTATCAACCAAACGTACGATAGGAAGAATAAATTATAAATTATAAATGGTATTTGATACTTTGCTTGGTAAGCTAATAATAAGCTCTAAACTAATCCCACCTCAGCAACACTTTTATGTTTTTAATAAAAATAGGTTCTTTTACTAAATCGTCAGTTTAGTCACTGATTATACCCGTTTTATTATTTTTGTATCTATTTTTTTTAATTTGTTTAGATATTAAAACTATTATTTTAATCTCAGTTTATTTTTAAATATTAAAAATATGATATGTGATAATTTTTTATTGGACGCCGCTAGTTTTTTTAGATAAACTAGACCAAAACAATAAGGGTAAACTACACTGATAGTCACTAAATTTTTAGTGTGCTTTCACTTTAGTCATCGAATTTTTAAAATTTATATTACAGTCATTGAACTTTTAATTCGTTTCTATTATGATCACATATGTTGAAAATTGTTGTAAAAGTCTTCCTCCTATAAAACCCCTAATTTTAAGAGTTGACAGCTGTCACAAAAGACTGATTTTCTGATGAACGGAGCAGTCGTCGATCAATCCCAATTATGGGACGACTCTATTTGGCTAGAAAATTAACATAGTTTGATTTCTACTTGATTCGACGGTTAATAGTGACAGATCGAAAAAGTTTTTAACTTTTAACTTTTATTGAACCACCGCCTCATTTCATCGTCATTACTGTCGCCGTTTGGTAGTTTCTCTAGTCGAAAAGATCGCCAAACTATTCTTTTCTTCTTCTTTTCTTCCTTTCTATTGGTTGAAGCTCGTCAGAAAACCTCTCAATCTCCTTAAATACCAATAAAATCTAAATTGAAACTAAATGTTATAACTTTTCAATATGTCATTGTAACCATCAGATCAGCTTAAAACCAAACTATGTTAATCTTCCAGCCAAACATATCATTTTCACTGTTGGGATTGATCGACGACTGCTTCACTCATCAGAAAAATATGCCTTTGTGGTGGCTGTAAATTCAAAATTTTAAGGTTTTGTTTTGAGGAAAAAGACTTTAACATTTCACGTCAACATTTCATAACGGTAATTAGCGACAGTGACCATAATGAAAATAGATTAAAAGTTCAATGATTGTAATGTAAGTTTTAAAAGTATGGTGACCAAAATAAAAATATCCTAAAAGTTCAATAACCACTAATATAGTTTACCCAAAAATAAATTGCCAAAATTTTTGTGGAATTCATGTGCATGGAAATTTACGCAGGTTGCCCGGAGTCGGTGTTAACTACTGCTAACTCATAATGGAGGCATAAAATATCTTAGCTGACCTTTATGAAATAATAAATACATTAATGAATGAATGAAAATTGACGACGTTGTGAATTAAATAAATTATATTATAAAAATTGTTTTTATGATTTATACAATATCAAATCTTAATTAATCGATTAATAAACTAAATATAAATAGTTATATAAATAATATATATTATCTTCAAAAAAAAATCTTTCAAATAATTATTTTCACGAATATTCAAATCCAAAAATATGGGTGATGATGCTTATGTTTCAACCATCATTCTAAAAGTTGGAACAATCTTTTCAAAACTTTCAATCAGCAAACGTTGCATTCAAAAAGATTTAATTTATTTTCCACCTTTAACATTTTGCATAAAAATTGACGAGTCATAGGATCTGGACTCACTCTTTTATCTCTATTCTATTTATAAAGTTTTTATTGATATCATCAATCAAATGATATGACATAAAATTATTAAGAAAATGAAATAATTAATTTATTTAAAATTTTAAAATAAATTCATTTACAGTTATGATGTGAATCATATGTGTTATATTCGTCCATTTAATGATCTAAACAGACACACAACTCCACACACTCACAAGCATTATAGTTTGATTCAAAGTAAATCCTAAGTTTTTCGAAAAATAAAAAGCCAATCATACTTTGTGCCCCGGTTGAAGAATTGAAATCAAGTTCAAAGCTAAGTTTGTGAAAATTGAAGTCTTGGCGGTGTAATTATGAGTTTGCATTGCTTGAGGATAAGCAATAGTTCGAGTTTGGGGGTGTGATAAGTGTTCAAAAGTACTATTTTACTTACCCTTTTTACTCATATTATTGTTAGACTTAGGCTCATATTAGTTGCATAGTTAGCCATTCATGCATTAATCCATGTTTCCTTCCATCGTTGAGCTTGATTACATAACTTGGTAGTTTTTGTGGAAAGATGCTGCTTTGGTGTGCTTTGTGTGTGTATGTGCGGGATCACTTGCCAAAGCAAGGCTAGAGCTAGTTACCAAGGCAATGCATGAAGGAGACGTCGAGCTAGTTGCCAGGCCAATGCATGAAGGAGACGCCGAGCCAGTTGCCATGGCAATTGTCGACAAGAGCAAAGGTGATATGGTAGTCGAAATTGATGACTAAACAAGCCCAAGATGACGTGGAGCAAAGCCCAAACCCAAATGAATTTGATTGCCATGCAGAGATTAAAGAAGAATTAAATTCCAAGAAGATAGGAGAAACTCTAGTAGGAATACAATTATAATAAAAAATTATATTCTTTAAAGATAATTTAATTCCAGCTTAACTTCCTCCTCAAAGAATGACTTTGCCCTAGCCCTATAAATAGGATGGAGATTTCGACAACTTGGAGAGAGTAAGAGAGGGAAATTTCGAAAAGTCCAAGGAGGGCAAGAAGAGAGAATTTTCGACAAGCATCAAGGGCAAGGGGGATTTCGACAAGCCTCCTTCTTCATCTTTTTCTTTCTTGTTCGATTGGGTTCATGCTAGGGATTAATTATCTTGTGTTTCTTTGGAACCTAGCCATGAACTAAATCTATTTAGCTATGGTTATTGTGTTTTGTGGTTGTGAGAAACTATTGGTTTTTGTTTAGGTAATAAGAGTTTGCACTTTTCTATTTCAAGGTTTATTCATTCTTGGTTCTTATTCTTGTTTGCGAGTGAATTGTGAGAGGATCTCGTGATTTCATCTATTTATCTAATATCGGGAGAGTTAGATTCTAGAAACGAATGAATATGATCTTTATTCAATCTATTGATGGTGAAGATTAATCCGGCTTAGGAATAAGTTAAGGATTTCAACGGCTAAGAGGAGCGCAAGATTGGTTGTTGTTCACCCTTGATTCACGCATGGATGTATTATCAAGGCATGCACAAGTAGCTAGAGTTTCGACTTAGGGATAAGAAGAGAAACCATTGAAGAACGCTCTGCCAACCTTGAAGGTTGCTGCCCGAGACCCAAGTAGTTGCCCAACTAGTTGCCCAGCAACCATCGATTAGTTGCCAAGGCAACCCCGTTGTGCAAGTTGCCACGGCAATTGAGTTGCCCGTGCACTCTTTTACCAAAACAATCCAATCGGCTATCACACCTCAACTCATGATAACCTGGCCTATCTCTCTCTCAATTGATCTCATATATTCATTTACTTTATTGTTTTCTAGATTAGTTATTAGTTAAACTCCTATAATCCTTTATTTGTGTTTTTACTTTTTACAGTGCAAGAGACTAGATTCTTGAAGTGGCAACAATCCCTGTGGAGACGATATCTTTTATACTATAATTTGCGACGTGTATACTTGCACATTTGCGTAGCACTTATTACGCGCAACAGTGCCCATGTAGAACGTAACAAAGAAGTGGTCAACTTAGGAGATGCATGAGCATGCTCTCCCTTTGATATTTTATTTTATTTTATTTTATTTTATTTTTTATTTTCGATTAATTTTTATTTTTATTTTATTTTTTTAACTAAATTTTTTTATTTATTTCTGATTATTATTATTCTTTGGGATAGATTTTTTATTTATTTATATTTTTAAGTTTACGAATCCCATTACACATCTTTATTTATTTTCTTTTATTAGTTTATCTTTAATTTTAATCCTTATTTGATTTGTCTTTGAATTGTAGGAAAAAAGTTCAAGATAAAGAGGAATTTTAATCCAAGAAGGAAAACATCTTCAACAAAGAAACTAATGGGCTGAATCTAAGGCTTATATAAAGCCTCCAATTTACCCTAATCAAACTCCCCTTGCCGTCACCCTCTCCCTAAACCAAAACCCTTTTTTCGTTTTCCTCTAATCCCACCCACCATATTTACAACCTATCTTTTCTATAAAACCCATCACCCTTAAACTATACCTACTTTTTATTTTGCAACTTTTTAGTTTCTTTTCTTTTCTTTTATTTGTTTTTACAAAAATCACAACCAAGATCATCCATGGCATCCAAAATTAAAATTTTAGTTCATCCAAGTTCCTCCAAAGAACCAAGATACAAGAAGTTTGCTACACCGGTGGTTCAAGAAAGATTTCACTCCAAGTTTGAAAGCCGGAAGATTCACGAAGAACAAGGCTTTGAATACTCCAACTCTCATCAAGATTTCGGCCTTGAACCATTCATCTTCGAGAGGATTGCACATCAAAAGTCGGAACCGGGTAACATCTCATGGGTAAGAGAATTCTATGCTCACTTACCTAACCCGGATAATCCTTATGTTTTTGTTCGTGACAAGGCCATACTCATAAGTCCCGAAAACGTCAACACCTTTTACGGGCTTTACATTGAGAAGGACGAGCATCAAGCCTTCGTTGATCAAATCACTCCCAAGCAACTCGACAAGGTGCTTCAAGAACTCACTCAACCGGGAACTCATTGGAACAACGGTAAATACAAGGGCACGGTAAATTGCCTTCGACTTAAACCCGAGGCAAAACTATGGAATAAGTTTGTTAAAACTTCTTTAATGCCCACCACACACAATACTACGTTGATATACCACGTCTTTTGCTCATACATTCTATTTTGCATAATCGCATCATTAACATTGGAAAAATTATTTGTGATGAGATTTTTGTATGTAGCTCAAAAGATAAGGGTTCTCTTTTCTTCCCTTGCTTAATTTCTAATCTTTGCAAGGAGATGCATGTCCCAAATGAGTCCACCGATGAAAAGGCCCTACCCAAGTCCGGTTGGAATCAAGCACTAATCCGAAAGCTAATGGGAGAGGCACCGGGAAATTCTTCAAGGCCTCCAATTGCCACGGCAACTCTTGCCGCCCCGGCAATCCCTAATGCCCAAGCACCTAACGCCCGGGCAACTCGGCCATCAACCCCGGGACACTTTGAAGAACTCTTGCAACCATTGGTGAGCCAGCTAAGGCAAATTAAAGACCGGCAACTAATGTTCATGCGGTACATGAAGGAGCACAACAATGACATCACCCAAGTCATCTTAGAAAGGTACCTGGACAGTCGCGTGCCGTTCCCAATCTTTCTTGTGAGATCCTTGCCCCGGCAACCAATGAAGCAGTCGCCACGGCAACCGCAACAAATGATGTCGCGGCAACCTACATCGTGCCTGCACAAGCTGATGCCACGGCAACCAAAGCTAAAGACATCTCGGCAACCACTACAAAAGCCAAAGGTAAAGCACCTATGCTCGAATCAACTCCTACGGAATCATTTTCTGATTTTTCAGATTCGGACGAATCCTCCATTGCACCAACAAAGACTGCACCAATTGAATCCTCCAAGCGAAAAGCCAATGACACCGATGAAGAGGACGATGAGGACAACCCCGTACGAGGATCGATTCTACCACTGGCAGCAAGAAAACAACCATCGCGTTCAAGCAAGAGAATCAAGACACCGACCAAAAGGAAACTAATCATCTACGATGACGAACTCTCGGAGTAAGTCATTGTATGCATTTTATTTTTCGTTATTTTTATTTTTCTTTAATGCATGCATTGAGGACAATGCCTCACTCGAGTTTGGGGGGATTGTTATTAGTAGTTACCATGTTTAGTTACATTCATCTTAAGTATTACATTTAGGATACATAAATTGCTTGCCACACCTTTAATTGGAACAAGAATTGCTTAGATTTGAGGAATATCCAATGATGACTTTGCCAATGCACTTAATTGATAGAATTTTTATTCTAGGATAACTATGGAAAAACTTAGAATTTTACAATGATGCTAAATTTGAAGAAACATTGTTGTGGTTTGATTAATTTAAGGAATTCTAGTGAACTTAGGTTGATAATTAACAAATTGGGGGATTAGAATAAAAATTGGATGAATGCTAGAGGTGCCCGAAATTGGCTCTAGCATGTGCTAAAAAAAATTTTGCGCTAGAGGTGCCCGAAACTGGCTCTAGTATGTGCTAAAAAAATTTCGCTAGAGGTGCCCGAAACTGGCTCTAGTCGAATAAAACTAAAAACAAAACACTATAGGTGCCCAAAACTGGCTCTAGTTAAAACATGTTAAAAAGAACCCAATGAAGTAATTTGAAAACCTCTTGTTTGCATAGAATCCGAAAAATCAACTTGCACACAACTCCACACACACTCACAAGCATTATAGTTTGATTCCGAGTAATTCCTAAGTTTTCCAAAAAATGAAAAGTCAATCAAACTTTGTGCCCCGGTTCAGAGAATTGAAATCAAGTTCAAAGCTAAGTTTGCGAAAATTGAAGTCTTGGCAGGTAATTATGAGTTTGCATTGCTAAAGGCCAAGCAATAGTTCAAGTTTGGGGTGTGATAAGTGTTCAAAAGTACTATTTTTCTTACCCTTTTTACTCATATTATTGTTAGACTTAGGCTCATATTAGTTGCATAATTAGCCATTCATGCATTAATCCATGTTTCCTTCCATCGTTGAGCTTGATTACATAACTTGGTAGTTTCTGTGGGAAAAGATGCTGCTTTGGTGTGTTTTGTGTGTATGTGCAGGATCACTTGCCAAAGCAAGGCTAGAGCTAGTTGCCAGGGCAATGCATGAAGGAGATGCTGAGCTAGTTGCCAGGGCAATGCATGAAAGAGACGCCAAGCCAGTTGCCAGGGCAATTGTCGACAAAGAATAAGGTGATATGGTAGTCGAAATTGATGAGTAGACAAGCCCAGGATGACGTGGAGCAAAGCCCAATCCCAAAGGAATTTGATTTCCATGAAGAGATTAAAGAAGAATTAAATTCCAAGAATATAGGAGAAGTTCTAGTAGGAATATAATTATAATGAAGAATTATATTCTTTAAAGATAATTTAATTCCAGCTTAACTTCCTCCTCAAAGAAGGACTTTGACCTAGCCCGATAAATAAGAGGTCATATCGTCAAACTCCAAGGAGAGAAAAGAGAGGGGAATTTCGACAACTCCAAGGAGGGCAAGAGGAGAGAATTTTCGACAAGCATCTAGGGCAAGGAGGATTTCGACAAGCCTCCTTCTTCATCATTTTCTTTCTTGTTCGATTGGGTTCATGCTAGGGATTATTTATCTTGTGTTTCTTTGGAACCTAGCCATGAACTAAATCTATTTGGCTATAGTTATTGTGTTTTGTGGTTGTGAGAAACTAATGGATTTTGTTTAGGTAATAAGAGTTTGCACTTTTCTATTCAAGGTTTATTCATTCTTGGTTCTTATTCTTGTTTATGAGTGAATTGGGAGACGATCTCGTAACTTCATCTATTTATCTAATATCAAGAGAGTTAGATTCAAGAAACAAATGAATATGATCTTTATTCAATCTATTGATGGTGAAGATTAATCCGGCTTAGGAATAAGTTAAGGATTTCAATGGCTAAGAGGAGCGCAAGATTTGTTGTTGTTCACCCTTGATTCACGCAGGGATGTATTATCAAGGCATGCACAAGTAGTTAGAGTTTCGACTTAGGGATAAGAAGAAACCATTGAAGAACGCTCTGCCGAACCTTGAAGGTTGCTGCGCAGAAGCCCAAGTAGTTGCCCAACTAGTCGCCCAGGCAACCATCGATTAGTTGCCAAGGCAACCCCGTTGTGCAAGTTGCCACGGCAACTGAGTTACCCATGCACTCTTTTACCAAGATGATCCAATCAGCTATCACACATCAACTCACGATAACCTGGCCTATCTCTCTCATTTTGCAAGAGACTAGATTCTTGAAGTGGCACCAATCCCTGTGGAGACGATATTATTTATACTATAACTTGCAACGTGTATACTTGCACAATTGCGTAGCACTTATTAGTTAGGTTCGAAAGAAACACAAGATAAAGAATCCCTAGCATGAACCTAATTGAACAAGAAAGAAAAAGATGAAGGATGAAGCTTGTCGAAATCTCCTTGCCCTAGATGCTTGTCGAAAATTCTCTCATCTCTCTCCTTTTGGAGTTGACGGCATGGCCTCTAATTTATAGGGCTAGGTCAAAGTCCTTCTTTGAGGAGGAAGTTAAGTTGGAATTAAATTATCTTTAAAGAACATAATTCTTTATTATAATTATATTCCTTCTAGAACTTCTCCTATCTTCTTGAAATTTAATTCTTCTTTAACCTCTTCATGCAAATCAAACTCCTTTGGGATTTAGCTTTGTTTCACGTCATCTTAGGCTTGTCTAGTCATCAATTTCAACTACCATATCACCTTATTCTTTGTCGACAATTACCCTGGCAACTGGCTCGGCGTCTCCTTCATGCATTGCCCTGGCAACTAGCTCGGCATCTCCTTCATGCATTGCCCTGGCAACTAGCTCTAGCCTTGCTTTGGCAAGTGATCCTGCACATACACACAAAACACACCAAAGCAGCATATTTTCCCACAAAAACAATCAAGTTAGGCAATCAAGCTCAACGATGGAAGGAAACATGGATTAATGCATGAATGATTAATTATGTAACTAATGCGAGCCAAAGTCTAACAATAATATGAGTAAAAATGGAAAAAAAAATAGTACTTTTGAACACTTATCACACCCCTAAACTCGAACTATTGCTTGTCCTCAAGCAATGCAAACTAATAATTACCTACCAAGACTTCAATTTTCACAAACTTAGCTTTGAACTTGATTTTAATTCTCATAACCGGGGCACAAAGTATGATTGGCTTTTCATTTTTCAGAAAACTTAGGAGTTACTCAGAATCAAACTATAATGCTTGTGAGTGTGTGTGGAGTTGTGTGCAAGTTGATTTTTTGGATTCTATGCAAACAAGAGCTTTCAAATTACTTCATTGGTTTCTTTTTAACATGTTTTAACTAGAGCTGGTTTCGGGCACCTCTAGTGTTTTATTTTTAATTTCCTTAAGTTAATTAATTTATTCGGCTAGAGCCGATTTCGGGCACCTCTAGCGATTCATTTTTTTAGCACATGCTAGAGCCAATTTCGGGCACCTCTAGCATTCATCCAATTTTTATTCTAATCCCCCAATTTTTTTAATTATCAACCTAAGTTCACTAGAATTCCTTAAATCAATCAAACCACAACAGTGTTTCATCAAATTTAGCATCATAGTAAAATTCTAAGTTTTTCCATGGTTATCCTAGAATAAAAATTCTATCAATTAAGTGCATTGGCAAAGTCATCATCGGATATTCATCAAATCTAGGCAATTCTTGTTCCAACTAAAGGCATGGCAAGCAATTTATGTATCCTAAATGCAATACTTAAGATGAATGCAACTAAACATGGTAACTACTAATAACAATCCCCCCCAAACTCGAGTGAGGCATTGTCCTCAATGCATGCATTAAAGAAAAAATAAAAATAACAAAAAAATAAAATGCAAACGAGGACTTACTCCGAGAGTTCGTCATCGTGGATGATTAATTTCCTTTTGGTCGGTGTCTTGATTCTCTTGCTTGAAAGCGATGATTGTTTCCTTGTTGTCGATGGTGGAATCGATCCTCGTACGGGGTTGTCCTCATCGTTCTCTTCATCAATGTCATTGGCTTCTCGCTTGGAGGATTCAATTGGTGTGGTCTTTGTTGGTGCAATGGAGGACTCGCCCGAATCTAAAAAATCAGACAATGATTCCGTATGAGTTGATTCAGGCATAGGTGCTTTACCTTTGGCTTTTGCAGTGGTTGTCGGGATGTCTTTAGCTTTGGTTGTCGTGGCATCTTCAGGGTTGGTTGTCGTGGCATCATCTGTAGCGGTTGCCGTGGCGACTGCTTTATTGGTTGCCGGGGCAAGTATCTCGGCAGGAAAGATTGGGAACGGCACGCGGCTGTCCAAGTACTTTTCTAGGATGACTTGGGTGATGGCATCGGTGTGCTCCTTCATGTACCGCATGAACATTAGTTGCCGATCTTCAATTTGCCTTAGGTGGCTCGCCAATGGTTGCAAGAGTGCTTCAAAGTGTCCCGGGGTTGATGGCCGAGTTGCCCGGACATTAGGTGCTTTGGCATTAGGGGTTGCCGAGGCGGCAAGAGTTGCCGCGGCAATTGCAGGCGTTGGGGATTTTACTGGTGTCTCTCCCATTAGCTTTCAGATTTGTGCTTGATTCCAACCGGACTTTGGTAGGGCCTTTTCATCGGTGGACTCACTTGGGACATGCATATCCTTGCAAAGATTAGAAATTAAGCAAGGGAAGAAAAGAGAACCCTTATGTTTTGAGCTACATACAAAAATCTCATCACAAATAATTTTTTCAATGTTAATGATGCGATTATGCAAAATAGAGTGTATGAGCAAAAGACGTGGTATATCAACGGTAGTATTGTGTGTGGTGGGCATTAAAGAAGTTTTAACAAACTTATTCCATAGTTTTGCCTCGGGTTTAAGCCGAAGGCGATTTACCGTGCCCTTGTATTTACCGTCGTTCCAATGAGTTCCCGGTAGAGTGAGTTCTTGAAGCACCTTGTCGAGCTGCTTGGGCGTGATTTGATCAACAAAGGCTTGATGCTCATCCTTCTCAATGTAAAGCCCGTAAAAGGTGTTGATGCTTTCGGGGCTTATGAGTATGGCCTTGTCACGAACAAAAACATAAGGATTATTCGGGTTAGGTGAGTGAGCATAGAATTCTCTTACCCATGAGATGTTACCCGGTTCCGATTGATGGCAAAAGATTTGCCACTTTTGATGTGCAATCCTCTCGAAGATGAATGGTTCAAGGCCGAAATCTTGATGAGAGTTGGAGTATTCAAAGCCTTATTCTTCGTAAATCTTCCGCTTTCAAACTTGGAGTAAAATCTTTCTTGAACCACCGGTGTAGCAAACTTCTTGTATCTTGGTTCTTTGGAGGAACTTGGATGAACCAAAAATTTAATTTTGGATGCCATGGATGATCTTGGTTGTGAGTTTTGTAAAAACAAAGAAAATAAAATAAAAGAAACTAAAGAGTTGCAAGATGAAAAGTAGGAATAGGTTTCTTTGAAGTTAAGGGTGATGGGTTATATAGAAAAGATAGGTAGTAAATATGGTGGGTGGGGTTACTTTTGGATAGAGAATAAAGGGGGTTTCGGTTTAGGGGAAGGGTGATGGCAAGGAGGTTTAATTAGGGTAAGTTGGAGGCTTTATATAAGCCTTAGATTCAGTCCATTAATTTCCTTGTTGAAGATGTTTTCCTTCTTGGATCAAAATTCCTCTTTATCTTGAACAATTCAAAGACAAATCAAATAAGGATTAAAATTAAAGATAAACTAATAAAAGAAAATAAATAAAGATGTGTAATGAGATTCTTAAACTTAAAAAGATAAAAAAGAAATCTATCCTAAAAAATATAATAATAATCGGAAAAAAATTAGTTCGAAAAAAATAATAAAATAATAAAATAATAAAAAAATAAAAAAAATAAAAATAAAAATAAAAAATAAAATATCGAAATGAGAGCATGCTCGTGCATCTTCTAAGTTGACCACTTCTTTGTTATGTTCCACATGGGCACCATTGTAGTGCTTTAATCTTTGTCCATTAACTTTGAATTCATGTTTGTCAGTGATGGACTTGATTATCACGACACCATGGAAGAATGGTTTGACAACTTCGAATGGTCCCGACCATCTTGATTTCAGCTTTCCCGGGAAAAGTTTTAGCCGAGAATTGAATAAGAGAACTAGTTGCCCTAGCGTAAACTGTCGCGGTAATAGTTTCTATCATGCCATTGCTTAGTTTTCTCCTTGTAGATTCGTGCATTGTTATAGGCAAGTGTACGGAATTCTTCTATCTCATTGAGGTTCAACAAACGCTTTTGTCCGGCACTTTCCCAATCCATATCAACGGTCTTGATTGCACAATATGCCTTGTGTTGGATTTCCACCGGTATATGGCATGTTTTGCCATAGACAAGTCGGAAGGGGGACATACCTAAGGGTGTTTTGAATGCAGTGCGATATGCCCAAAGAGCGTCATCTAGTCTTAATGACCAATCCTTCCTAGAGGGATTTACAACTTTCTCGAGTATACCCTTCAATTCTTGATTTGAAATTTCTGCTTGCCCGTTGGTTTGTGGGTGATATGCCGTGGCAATCTTGTGTGATATACCAAAGCGTTGCAACATCTTGGAAATAAGTCTGTTGTCAAAATGCTTGCCTTCGTCACTGATAATTGCTCTCGGCATCCCAAACCGTGTAAATATGTTTTTCTGTAAGAATCGTTGCACGGTCTTGGAATCGTTATTGGGAACTGCAGCTGCCTCAACCCATTTAGACATGTAGTCGACGGCAAGTAGAATGTAGAGGTTGCCGAATGAAGATGGGAAAGGTCCCATAAAATCGATCCCCCATACATCGAACAATTCCACCTCGATGATGTTTTGGAGCGTCATTTCATGTCGTCTAGAGATATTGTCCGTCGTTTGGCAACGATCACATTGCTTGTAAAAGTCTTGGGCATCTTTGTACAATGTTGCCCAATACAAACCAGATTGCAACACTTTGGCCACGGTACGAGTTCCTCCAAAATGTCCTTCATAGGGTGAAGAATGGCATTGCCGGAGTACATTCTGTTGTTCTTCTTCAGGGACACATCGGCGTATAACCTGATATGCACATTGCTTAAACAAAAGAGGTTCCTCCCAAAAGTAATGCTTAGCACCATGGCAGAACCGCTTCTTCCCTTGGTGAGTAAGGCCATAAGGTAAAATACCATAAACAAGAAAATTAACTAAATCTGCGTACCAGAGTATTACCGAGGCATGTGCTGCCGTGGCGACTGCTCCCAAAATTGCCGAGGTATGCGCGTCAAGGGCTACTGAAGCGTCGAGGGATGTCGAGGCATGCACATCCATAGTTGCCGAGGCGTACGCGTCAAGGGTTGTCGATGGTTGCCGAGGCATGCGCATCCATGGTTGCCGAGGCGTACGCGTCAAGGGCTGTCGAGGCATCGAGGGTTGTCGAGGCAACTAAAAGTTACTCATCCAGGAATGCTTCGCATATCTCTAGATCTACGTCCTCCTCCCTATTGCGTTCTAAACGTGATAAGTGATCGGTCACTTGATTTTCTGTTCCTTTCCTGTCCTTAATTTCAATATCAAATTCTTGTAAAAGTAATATCTAACGAATCAAACGAGGTTTGGTATACTTTTTAGCAAATAGATATTTGATTGTCGAATGGTCCGTATGAACAATTACCTTTGTACCAATCAAACAGGATCGGAACTTGTTAATGCAAAAATTACAGCTAGTAACTCTTTCTTCGTTGTTGTGTAATTCACTTGAGCACTATTAAGAGTTTTACTAGTGTAGTATATCACATGGAAGGTCTAACCTGTGCGTTGGCCTAGGACTGCTCCTACCGCAAAATCACTTGCATAATACATGAGCTCAAAAGGTAGCGTCCAATCTAGTGGAACGACAATGGGTGCTGAGGTAAGCTTTTCCTTTAGGGTCTCGAATGCTTGAGGCGCAAGAATCATCAAAATCGAAGACTTTATCATGTTCAAGCAAATTGCACAAGGGTTTAGTGATTTTAGAAAAATTATGAATGAACCTCTTGTAAAAACCTTCATGTCCAATAAAGCTTTGAATTCCTTTAACCGAACTTGGTGGGGGTAATCTCTCGATCACGTCCACCTTGGCTTTGTCAACTTTAATTCTCTTGGATGAAATCTTGTGGACGAGCACTATTTCTTCATCTACAATAAAATGGAACTTCTCCCAATTGAGGACTAAATCAGTTTCTTCACATCTTACCAACACCTTCTCTAAATTGTCGAGGCAGCTGTCGAAGTCATTACCAAAAACAAAAAAAAGCATCCATGAAGATCTCAAGGAAATCTTCGACCATGTCTGAAAAGAGTGCCATCATGCATCTTTGGAAGGTTGCCGGGGCGTTACACAATCCGAACGACATTCTTCAGAAAGCATAAGTACCATATGGGCATGTGAAGGTTGTCTTTTCTTGATATTCTGGTGCTATGGCAATTTGATTGTAACCTGAATAACCATCAAGAAAAGAATAAAAGGGTTTACCTACAAGACGATCAAGCATTTGATCAATAAAGGGTAATGGGAAGTGATCTTTCCTAGTGGCTTTGTTTAGCTTTCGATAATCCATACAAACACTACAACCGGTCACAGTCCTGGTTGGAATGAGTTCATTGTTTTCATTACTTACCACCGTTATACCTCCCTTTTTCGGTACACATTGTACCGGACTTACCCATGTACTATCAGAGATAGGGTATATAATGCCGACGTCAAGCCACATGATGATTTCTTTCATTACAACCCCTTTCATGACATGATTTAGTCTTCTCTGGGCCTCAATTGAAGGTTTGTGATCATCTTCCAACAAAATCTTGTGCATGCACACTGCCGGCCTAATTCTCTTCAAGTCGGTAATTGTCCACCCTATTACCTTTTTGTGTAGCTTTAACATTTTGATCAACTTCTTTTCATGCTCAGGCTGTAACTTAGAAGAAATAATTACAGGCAATGTATTATCGGTTCCTAAGTATGCATATTTTAGTTGCTCTGGCAACTGTTTTAACTCAAGAATCAGTGGTTGTTCAATAGAGGGCTTTTCGAGCTTACCTTCCTTACCTGAGTAATCCAGTGGTTCAAAGTATGTACCTGGTCGATTGACTAGCCAATTTGCCTCTTCTTGTTATTCCTCATTGACCGGTTCTTCATACTCCTCAAGTTCCTCTTGATTGGTAATGTAGTTGCCGAGCCAACTAAATTCCTTGTCGAAGTTAAACTCTGTCGTGGCATGAAGAAGTTGGCATTCTTCTGGATCATCGGCATGTCTTAGTGTTTGGAACACATTTAGTTTAACTTGCTGGTCATTCACCCTCATTGTGAGTTCTCCCTTTTCAACATCGATCAAGGTTCTCCCTGTTGCTAGGAATGGTCTCCCGAGAATGATAGGTGCATGCTCATCTGCTTCACAATCCAAAACAATAAAGTCAGCTGGAAAAATAAATTTATCAACTTTTACCAGTATGACTTCGATTTTTCCCTCTGGATGCACATAGGATCTGTCGGCTAGCTATAGCATAACTGTTGTAGGTCTTTCCTTCCCGATTCCTAGTTTTTGGAAAACTGATTTAGGCATCAAGTTTATGCTAGCCCCAAGGTCGCATAATGCTTTCCCGACATAGTGGTTTCCAATGGAACAAGGTATTGTGAAACTTCTGGGATCCTTCAACTTAGGTGGCATACGATTGTGCAATATTGCCATGCATCCCTCTCTTGTGGCAACTGTTTCAAACTCTCCTAGCCTTGTTCTCTTGGACACAATGTCTTTAAGAAACTTGGCATAGTTCGGCATTTGTTCAATTGCTTCCACTAATGGAAAGTTGATGTGGACTTGCTTTAGGATATCAAGAAACTTCTTAAATTGATATTCTTGCTTTTGTCGCTTCAACCTTTGTGGGAATGGTGGTGGAAGTCGGATATCTTCAATCCTTTCATTGGTTTGGAACCTGATTGATGGCATTGTTGGGACAACTGGAGTTGCCGAGGCATTATCACTGGGGTTGCCGAGGCATGCTTATCGTAAGTTGCCGAGGCATCCTTATCGTCGGTTGCCGAGGCATGCTTATTACCGGTTGCCGCGGCAATTCCTGGTTCAGCATCTAAAGCTTTACCGCTAGGTTCGACTTGATCTTTTTGTGGAGTTTTGTTTGATGAGCGGGCTTGAGCCTCTTTAAGTTGTTGGCCACTTCTAGTGGTGATCGCCTTACATTGCTCATGGCCAGTTCCTCTTGCGACTTCAGTATCGCTAGGTAAACCTCTTTGCGGTCTAGTATTCAGATTTTGAGCAAACTGTCTGACTTGATTTTCCAATGATTTGATTGTCGCCTCTTGGTTTTACAATTTCATCTCGGTCCTGTTAATAAAAGCATTAGTTCTTTTTATGAAGTTACTATTCTCAGCCATATAAGATTCAGTTTTCATCATAAAAGCATTGAGAGAATTTTCCAAAGAACTAGATGTTGTTGGTTGTTGCTGCGGCAACTATTTCCGTGGCAACTATTGCAGTGGCATATTCTGCTGGAATCCCGATGCTTATGTATTCTGATTGTTCTGGTTTAGAGCATTGTTGGGATTACTCCATGAAAAATTCGGGTGCTTCTTCCAAGCTGGATTGTATGTATTGGACATCACATTGTTGTTCCGGCTGTAATTCCCCACATAAAAGCTAGATTCCGGATTCTGCATACATTCAGAAGAATCGTGGTTACCACCACATAACTCACAAAAAAGAATCCATTACCTTGACCTCATGTGTGTTGTTTGGTTTCTGAATGTTCTGGACCATCTTGGTTAAAGTGGCCAATTGTGCCGAAATTGAGTCTTGGCGTCTAACTCCTCCTCTTCTAATAGAGGGGAATTGATAATCATTCTTGGCCAGCCTGTTTAGAATTTGCATTGCTTCCTCCGGCGACTTATCTAGGAGTATGTCGTTTGCCGATGCAACTAGCATCATCCTTGTTGGTGTATTCACGGCGTTGGAAAACATTGTTACTTGTGTCCACACCGGGAATCCGTGTAGGGGGCATTTGTGTAGAAGTTCTCTATATCGCTCACAAACCTCGTACATGGATTCATCATCTGCCTGCCGAAAAGAAGTAATGTCGTTACGAAACTTATCAGTCAAATTTGTAAGATTAAACCGAGCAAGGAAATCACGACAAAGATCGGTCCAAGATCCTATTGATCTGGCAAGAATGCTATTCAACCATGATTTCGCCCTATCCCTCAGTGAATATGGGAATAATCTTAATCGTAAAACATCGGGGGTGACTCCGTGTATTTTGAACGAGTTGCAAATCTCGAGGAAAGATTTAAGATATTGTCGTGCATCTTCAGTTGTTGAGCCGCCAAATTGACCAATTGTGTTGATCATATTAAACATCACTGGTTTCAACTCAAAGTGGTCGGCTTCATTTTCAGGTGCGACAACTCCTGGATTAAGTCTATCAAGATCTTCTTCAAGATAGTCTCGAATAGTTCTGTTTCGTGCGAGAATCACTCATCCTCCTGCTGGAACATCTTGATTCATATTGCCATCTTGATTAGCCATTGCTACTCTTAACCTTCGTCTAAGTCTTTGTAAGGTTCATTCGATTTCTGGATCAAAGGGATATTCTGGTGTAATCGGTCTCGCCCTGGTCATATACCAATGCAAAACCAAAGTTTGTTAGCCCTTTGAATCTTAAACAAGAAAAATAAAAAGAAAGTGCAAGAAAATAAAAACAAAGTCGCTATTGCCAATCCCCGGCAACGGCGCCAAAAACTTATTGCACGTAATAAGTGCTACGCAATTGTGCAAGTATACACGTCGCAAGTTATAGTATAAAAGATATCGTCTCCATAGGGATTGGTGCCACTTCAAGAATCTAGTCTCATGCACTATAAAAAGTAAAAGAAAACACAAGTAGAAGATTATAAGAGTTTTCACTAATAACTAATCTAGAAAGCAAATAAGTAAAAGGCGATGTAATTAAATGAGAGAGGTAGGCCGGGTTATCTTGAGTTGAGGTGTGATAGCCGATTGGATCATCTTGGTAAAAGAGTGCACGGGCAACTCAGTTGACGTGGCAACTTGCACAACGGGGTTGCCTTGGCAACTAATTGATGGTTGCATGGGCGACTAGTTGGGCAACTACTTGGGCGTCTGAGCAGCAACCTTCAAGGTTTGGCAGAGCGTTCTTCAATGGTTTCTTCTTATCCCTAAGTCGAAACTCTAGCTACTTGTACATGCCTTAATAATATATCTATGCGTGAATCACGGGTGAACAACAACCAATCTTGCGCTCCTCTTAGCCGTTGATATCCTTAACTTATTCCGAAGCTGGATTAATCTTCACCATCAATAGATTGAATAAAGATCATATTCATTCATTTCTTGAATCTAACTCTCCCGATATTAGATAAATATATGAAGTTACGATATTATCTCTCCAATTCACTCGCAAACAAGAATAAGAACCAAGAATGAATAAACCTTGAATAGAAAAGTGCAAACTCATATTACCTAAACAAAATCCAATAGTTTCTCACAACCACAAGACACAATAACCTTAGCCAAATAGATTTAGTTCATGGCTAGGTTCCAAAGAAACATAAGATAAAGAATCCCTAGCATGAACCTAATTGAACAAGAAAGAAAAAGATGAAGGATGAAGCTTGTCGAAATCTCCTTGCCCTAGATGCTTGTTGAAAATTCTCTCCTCTCTCTCCTTTTGGAGTTGACGGCAGGGCCTCTAATTTATAGGGCTAGGTCAAAGTCCTTCTTTGAGGAGGAAGTTAAGTTGGAATTAAATTATCTTTAAAGAATATAATTCTTATTATAATTATATTCCTTCTAGAACTTCTCATATCTTCTTGAAATTTAATTCTTCTTTAACCTCTTCATGGAAATCAAACTCCTTTGGGATTTAGCTTTGCTCCACGTCATCTTAGGCTTGTCTAGTCATCAATTTCAACTACCATATCACCTTATTCTTTGTCGACAATTGTCCTGGCAACTGGCTTGGCGTCTCCTTCATGTATTGCCCTGGCAACTAGCTTGGCATCTCCTTTATGCATTGCCCTGGCAACTAGCTCTAGCCTTGCTTTGGCAAGTGATCCTGCACATACACACAAAACACACCAAAGCAGCATCTTTTTCCCACAGAAACAACCAAGTTATGCAATCAAGCTCAACGATGGAAGGAAACATGGATTAATGCATGAATGACTAATTATGTAACTAATATGAGCCCAAGTCTAACAATAATATGAGTAAAAAGGGTAAGAAAAATAGTACTTTTGAACACTTATCAGTGTACCTTTTCGAAGGCTTGAAAAGTAATGCATTGATGAGACGTAGTTAATGAAATGGACTTGGAAGCCTGACACATGTTTATAAGTCACTCATGATAATGCTACAACACTAGAAGAATACGGCTTGAACTAATGTTTGACTACTTGGGGTAGGTTCAGTGATGTCTTGTGGAAGTGATTGGTTCAACTATGCAATGCATTTAGTATTGGGAAATGCATATATATGAAGTACATATGTTCGAATACTTGGTAAATACCGCAAGATTAGGATTCGTAAGTTCGACTGGATTTTGGAAACCTAATGAGCAGCTAGAATTCCTAAGTTTTGTAAATCACTGTTATACCTTGTTGGTTTAAATTACCAAATTGCCCATGAATGTCAAAATAACCATAATGCCCTTGTAGGCTTAAATGACTATATCACTCTTGATATATCTGAATTCTCCATGATCCTGATGTATCAACTTCTGAATGTCTAGTTTGAGCCGTTAGTATGAACCCCCTTTTAATAGGGACCTCGTTTCTGAAGTTCGTTCAAAATTTGTTAGAAGTTCAGTGTGTTCCCATTTTTTGTAAATATCAAGTATCTCCATGAAATAAGTTGTTCTATCAAGTGTGTTCCAAGTGCACATGAATATTCTCTCCGTTTTGAACCCAAGACCGTCTCATGATCTGAATCATGACTTTTATATGTCTGAAATATACCTCTGTATCTGAACTGAAAAAACATGCTCTTTGGCTACTATTTCATTGAAAACTAAAGTTTGTTTTATATCTACTGTTATTACCGATTACTATTGATTACTACCGATTATTGTTATTACTTATTTATTACTATTATCACTGCCTGAACTGTTATTGGGTACTTGGGATACAATGTGAAGTTATCGTAGGTTCAGCCCTGATCCAGTTGGTAATTCCTACTGTTTTAGGTTCCTATGCTTCGGCTGGGGTGATTCTTATCGTACCTAAGGTATCCCTTTAGGCTGGCACCTACGCCCAATGGGCCTAGATTAACGCCTCATATAGATGCAGTTCCCCAGAACTGCATATTGGAGTTTGGTTGGAGGGTAGATAGGAAATTTAAAATGAAATTCACTGCTACTATTTTGTGTTCATGAAATAAAATGTTCGTTGCACTGTTACATTGTATGTGTTAACTTTGCACTGTTGGAACACACACTAAACTCTCTTATTCAACTTCCGTAATCTATCCCTCTTCAGATTCTCCAATCTATATGTTTCTCGTCTGATACTCAATGATTGAATAAAGAACAATTATGTTATCTTTAAACATATCGCTTCACTGAAATATCGAATTATACTTGGAGTCTATTGTTGCCTGGAACATCATGACAGTGTTATACTTGCCATATACATGCATGTGCTTACATCATCTTTTGGTAGTTCTGTATTACTAAGCTTTTCCAAGCTCACGTTGTTTTTACCATCGCAGGTTAGAAGAAATCTATCATGGTATAGTGACCAACATCAATGTTTGGAGTTCTCTAAGCGTTGCTTTTGTCTCAAACCGATAATCCAAACTCATACAATTGCATACATAAGATCTAGGGACCAAAATGGAAGAATCTCAAAACATAAAACCTCTATAACTAACATAACTACTATCCGTACCGATACAGTCTCTAGGCATATTGGTACGCGGGCTTTATGAAGCAAAACTAGAATCTAGTGGCTAAAGGGCGTACCGATACACATCCCTATGTACTGATATGAGGCCGCCAGTTACACATACTCGTACCGATACAGAGCCCCGCGTATCGGTACGTCTGGACCTGTATCATCCAAATTTGTTGGTTTTTCTTTCGAACATGGTTTCAAACATGCTTCAACCAACCGTAATCATGTAGACCACTTATCTAAGGATCAAACCAAGCCATATAATCAATGAATCATGCTTAAAACATAACAACATTCTTCAATCAAGAATTTAGAGGCATGCTTCCTAGAAACTCAACCATCCAAAACTCAAAACATAATTCCACATTAAAACCAATCACATAAAGCCTCATACGACACCACATCAACATTACAAACTTGCAAAACTAGGGAGTTTAGCAAATAACCCTCTCAAACAACCACAATGAACCTCATTCCCTTTATTACTACTAGTCTAGTTCAACAACTATACTTTTGAGTTATTTAAGTCCTTGGAATTCCCCCCACTTACTCGTTGCCTCCACCATTTAATTATCTGCATTGATAGACAAAGAGAGTGTAAGAACACAAGGCTTAGTCAGGAGTACTCAAAACACAACATCATCAATGCAATTAAAACTGGTTTCCAACTCTCACGAGTTCAACATTTCAAAACCTCTTTTCAAAACATCATGCCTTTCAAACTATACACTTAACATTTCTAAAACATGCATATTAAACCATATGCAACATGTATCATGGATCAACAGTAAAATCCCATTTTCTAACCCTCAATTTAAGCTTTCCCATGCATAACAACCCATATGCAAGGCTTAAAGAGTAAACATGTATAAATCAACATTATACAACATAATCCATCAACATGATACATTATCAATTATATTGGCTTTCAAGTGATCATAAACCAAGTTCCACTTAACAAAATATTACATCTGATACACATATTCAACAAGTGTCCTCTCAACATTTCATGCAATCTCAACCAAAATTCAAGGTACAATCACAACCGGGTACAATCATAACCCAATCATCAGTTAGATGCATAATCCATTAACGGGAGTTTTCGATACCATATAACCCCTCAATAGTTAGGGTACTCGTGGTGGAGTATTCGATACACATAAACCCCTCAACACCCGAGGCGACTTTTCATAGTGCACTATCAATCCTATGGTCGGCCAACTATATTCGATAACATTTTAAACCACATCACTTGCCAATATAATTCATTATTAATCATGTACCTCGCTCTTTTATAAGAAACAATCAAAACCATTTTCAATGTATTAAACCATGCATTAACAAGTATTTCGCATAGTTACATGGATCATTTACAAATGCATTCATCATCAATATATGATCAAAAACAGTATAAATCATACTTTAAAACATGTTTAAACAGTAGGTACCATGTAATTCAAAAACAAGTGCATAAAACAATTTCACCAAAGCACGACCGAGGCAAAAATCTCAGCATACTTACTTTTGAGTTTAAACCAGCGTTTCAAGCTTAATTTAAACTCCCAAAATAACCTTTAAACCATTTCAAAGCTAAAATCCACGTTCTCACTCACCGACTTTGCAAAACCTTGTTCGCCAATGCGAACTACTCCTCTAAAACTTCCAAAACAGTGTCACAAGCTTGAGGATCATCTTCCCCTAATTTCACCACTTAAAATAGAGGATTTAATGCATCAAAATGCATTCACAAACCCAGAAACAACAATTCACAACAATCCTCCTCAAACTCTAACAAAACCCCTCCACGACAACTGAAAAATAACATCAAACACCCTCCAAACTTAACCCAGCCAAAACCTAAAGGTTTAATCCCTCAATTTTCTTCAATTACCATCCAAAAACAACCTAACATCATCCTTATACTTCCAGCGTTCAATAAACACCCTTAACTCGCCAAAAACACATCACTAGCAACCTAAGAAATTAGAGATTCACCTAGTTTTGGGATTCCAATGTTAAAACCAACTTATTAACATTATAAGACATCAAAATCACGATTATAAGAAATCAAGAACTCAGCAAAACAAATCCAAAATGCAAATCACTTAATCTCATCAATTAAACTTTGATTTACCCAATTTCCATAATTAAATCATTAAAACTCATTAGAAAACATTAAACAATGATCAAATACTTGGGAATTTCAATAAAGAACCATTCATTAGAGGAGAAGAACGAACCTTATGTAACATCCCAATAATATATATATATATATCTAAGAAAGAAAAAAAGAAAGAAAGAAAAGAAATGGGGATTTCAACAACTATGGGGTATCAAACTTGTGCCCTTTTGTTAAGTGAACTCGAGCTTTAACCATCTGTTCTAAGTTTGATGACTAAATCATGCACCAATTTATTGTTAATCCATGTTTAATGGTCATATCAAAAATAAAATAAAAATCTGATTCACACTTACGAGGGAGAGACCCAAATGGAATATGAATCAATAGAGAAGAGAAAAGAGTCTAGAAGGTTCTAAAATTTTCCCCAACCTTCACCACTATTCAATATCTCTGATGTCTGTCATTGTCGCGTCGTGGTCGTCACTTTCACCATCAGAGTGACTGTCGTCACGTCCTGAGTAAAACCCCAGCCACCACTCACTCTGCCTCCCCGTCCTTCGCTATAAAGAACAGCTTAAAGGTTTGACGAGAGACCCCAAGCATTGCCCTCTATTTTTTTCATCGATTTCGGCTGCTTGGTTGTTCGTTCAAGACATCAGCACCACCGTTGTCCTCATTGTGCGGAGCCAAACAAAACCTTGTTCGTGGATCTTTCGTCCATCCCTGTTTGGAGTGTCACTAGAGCTACGATAGTTTTGACCTTGCCTCCTCTGTTTTAGGTAAGTCGGTAAGTATTCTGACGTAATTTTGGGCAATGGTTGAAAATCATAGAGTTTGTTTATCATTTTTCTGTTATCACAGCGTATTTTCTGACCGTTCATGTCGCGTGTAGAGGTCACACACTGTCACTGGTGATTTCTGGCTACCTAGGATGGTGGTCCTTGATGAATCAGTTTCGAACTAATCTATCCTCCTAAACCGATCCAATCAGCCTTAAACTAGTCCTAACAGACCGGGCTTGGTTAATTAACCAAGTCTTGGACCGGCCTGTTAGGCCCAATATAGGAATCGACCAATTAAATTCGAGCCCGAACTTAAGTCCAAACCCTGACCCGAGTCTGACCCGCCTAAGCCTGACCCGACCCGACTTGTTAACCCGTTGAATGAGTCAACCCATCCGAGTTAACTCAATGAGTCAACTCAGTGAGTTAACTCGCCTGAGTCAACCTAGTTGATTAATTGACCGCTTAGGAGATAAGCTGAGCTAAGAAGCATTACAATCAAACAAAGCATAGCAACAAACATTCAAAGAATGAGTACATACATAACCAAGGAAGATTACAATACAATTTCGATTACCAAGTTTTTCATTTGTTTTCAAATATAACTTTAGTTTAGCTTTCAGACATCTATTAGTTCACTAACATGTTTAACTAAGCTAGTTTTTGGCATACTCCACTCAAAAGTGAGCCTTAAGAATGCCCTTAGCTTGGTTTCTACTTCATTTCTATTAGTTCCAACCTAACCTTATTCATTCTAGAACTTTTTTATAAAAATATCAATGAAGAGCCATAGACCACATTTTTAAACCTAATTCGAATGTTAAAAGACAATTAGACAACAAGCAACTCGTTAAATTTTATTAACGTGTCATACACTATTCAAGGCACTGTCAAATAGTCTAACTCTTTACCCATAACATGTTAAGCTTCTTTTAAACCTAATAAAGGATACCAACACAACGATTACACCAAGCCACATAACCTAACGCTACTCGAAGCAAGCATAACAAGGATTTCTATATACTTAAACATACAAGCAACCATCTTAAGATCATGACAAGCATTTAAACCCACACAATAGACTCATTCGAACCACATGGATACCTCATTCATACATCCTTGACCTTAATTCATTGATTAACCAAAACACTCTAACCAAGTCTTAGTTACTCAAGTTTTACAAGTATTAGATAGGACATTTACGGTGGCGGTTCGACTACTTTGGCAGTTCAGCTACCGAGCCAGTTCTACTTCTACGACGGTTCAGATCCACAAAGATAGTAACTTTCTCTCTCTCCTCTAATTATTATTATATTTATTATTAGTTTATTAATGGTAATTATTATGGTGATTAACGGGTCTGACAATTCTCTCTCTAGCCTTTTATAGGTGGGTGGAAAATGATGTAATAGATAACGTCATATGTGACAGTCGAAGCTAGATCAATGGATAAAAAGCCATGATCTGAGTGAATTTGATTTCGGCCAATGGGAGCTTGCCACATGAAGGACATTAGGAGGGGAAATTTGATTTTTGGACCAATTTGTGTTTCTATGATTGTATATATTTGGAATTTGGGCGGGAAAGCTATAAAATTGATATAATAGGCTTTGTAACGGGCTTTCAGATTTTTGTAAAGGATTTTGGGTATTTATAAATGTAAATGGACATTTATAGGGACTGTTTTATTTATATAAGGGTCTATATTATTTTTATATATATTTTTATTTATAGTTTTATATATAGTGAGATATAATATATATGAGTACCGGGATAAAATTTGAGTCTTACACAAACCATAATTTAGATTAAAAAAGAGTAAAATACACTCCAGGTCACTTAATCATGTGTTCGATTGTAAACGAGTCATCTTTTTCTGAAAGATAATTTAGTCACATAAATTATGTTACAAACATGTTACCGAGCAATTAAAATTGAAATAGACATCTAATGTGGCATGGTGAATTAACATCTTTACTCCAAAATTTATACATTCTATCAATTTAGAATTTTTAAATAAAAGAGTTAAATTTATTGAATTATTTCGAATTAGGATCAATTTGATAGAATGCATAAGTTTTGAGACTAAAACTGTTATTATACAAAGTCATGTTAGAGGCCCGTTTTAATTTCAATGGCGAAATTACACAATTGTAAAGAAAAATTTAATTAAATGACTAAATTGTAACAAAAAACTCATTTTAACCGAACATATAATTAAATAAAGGGTTATTATTCCATGTATTTTTTCACAAGAATGACTAATTTAGTCTAAAAACTAAAATCATACATCATGACCCTTAAATCTTAACTTCTAATCCTCAAATTCTAATCATAACCCCTAAATTCTGAATCCTACAACCTAAATTCATATATCTAAGGTTAAACTCTAAACTAATTCATTAAATCCTAGAATGAACTCGCTCATAGAAAACAAAATTTACCCTAAAAAATAAGAATTAATATCCTATACACTAGCGGTGAAAAATAAAGTTTCCACAAGCATAGTTATTTAGGGTTTTAGTTTAGGGTTTAGAGGTTAGGGTTTTAGTTTGTAGGGTTTAGAATTTAGGATTCATGGTTAGAATTTAGGGTTTAGGAGTTGTGGTTAGATTTTTAAGATTTTAAGGTTGGAAATTTAGATTTTAGATTTAGGCTTGAAAATATGCATGCTTGTGTAAATTTTTTTTACACTAACAGTGTATCAAATATTAATCTAAAAAATAAAGGGAAAATATATGATGCACCGGCGGGGAAAAACATTTTGTTTTCACAAACGTCTTAATTTTAATTTTAGGGGTTAAAAATCTAATTTAGGGTTCATAGTTTAAGAATTTATGTTTATGTGTTTAGAATGTAGGAAGTATGATTTTCTAAACTTAATTTCTAAACCCTAAAATCAGGGCACTTGCGGAACTCATGGTATAATTACCTAAAAATAAATACATAAATTAGAATTTGAAATCGAATTCAGATAAGAACTTTATACCTTAATACCTTATGTAATGACGTGATTCTACCAAATCAAAATTCTTCATTTCTTAAAAAAAATTCTTCATTTCAAAATTCTAGATTTCCGAAAGTACCTTTGATCTTTGCAATGACGATAAAAGCGTGATCTTTTTTGCCAGAAGTCTTCGCTTATAGTCGTCTCTCTATTACTCACTCCACTCTCAAAAGTCCGATCCCTCTGAGTTACTCATCAATGTCGGATCTATTTCTATTTGAAATCATATAGAGATCGATTGGAAAAATCCAGTTTCGTTTTACCCAAATGGATCCCCATTTCGGATCTCGGTTTTGCATTTTGGTCTTCCTCACCTGTTCTTTAATTTGTGGGTTCACTTTTGTTGGAGCTCAAAATCAAAAGCCGAAGAACGTTCAAGTTGCGATTCGGGCTAAATGGTCGGGTACTCCATTGCTTTTGGAAGCCGGGTCTGTTCCCTTTCTTCCTCTTATTACTTGAATTTTTGCCTTTTCCGGTCAATGGTTCTCTTGTTGTGGAATTCATATATTTATTCGTATCCGTATCTGTTGGTATTTGATTATTTGTTTGGATTGGAGTTATGCTCGTGGAGTAATTTTGGGTAGGGATTATTTCTTTGTTCTTTCATTCCTTTTTAGTGTCAGTTTAGTTTCCTATATCTATCTAAATCCACATTTTTTATGCTTTTGTAATTGTTACAGTGAATTACTTTCCAAGGAGTCGAAAAACCTGTTTTGGGAGTTCATTGATGGCTGGCTACATGTTGCAAAAGCTGAGGGTGATTCTCATTCAGCTAAAGACTGCCTTGTAAAGATTTTGAAGCATGGCAGCTCTCTTTTAAGTGAATCATTGGCATCTTTATTTGAATTCTCCTTGACTCTAAGATCGGCATCCCCTCGGTTGGTGCTTTACCGGCAACTAGCTGAGGAATCTCTTTCTTCTTTTCCGCTGTCTGATGATAGTTACTCACACAATGTGAGCGATGGTGATGCTAGTGAAGCCGCGGGAACTAAAAAGTTGGACCCCTTGCTTGTTGGTGTAAACCCGAGAAGCCCTCATGGAAAATGTTGTTGGGTGGACAGTGGTGAGGAGTTGTTCTTTGATGTTGCAGAACTTCATTCGTGGCTTCAGAGACATACTGAAATGTAATGTGGCTCTTTATGTATATGTGTTTTGTTTTTTAAAAACCATTTTTTTAAGCTGAAGCGGCCAAAAGTTGCTTATGATTGAATACTTGTTACTTTCATTTCTTGGTTACCAGCAATGGAGACTCCTTTCAGCAGCCTGAATTGTATGAATTTGATCACGTTCATTTTGATTCAAATATTATGAGCCCTGTTGCTATTCTTTATGGTGCTCTTGGAACAGAATGTTTTAGGGAGTTCCATCTTACCCTAGTTCAAGCTGCCAAAGAGGTCAGTTTGGTGCAGTTGAATTTGTTGTGTTCTCACATTAGATTTTCTTTTGCTCATAAACCAGATAACATATATGATTTTTTCCATATTGATAATTCCTGTGGTTTCTTTTTTATGAACAATATTTAATCACATATTAACTGGCAAGCATCAACTGAAGTAAAGAACCTATTGCAACCAAAATAATCTAGACTTCTTGTTTGAATTAATAACTTCAACTTATATCAGATCCATCTGGTTCTTAGCGGGAACCTTCATCTCGGTTTTGAGCTGACTCAGTAGTATCTAATTGATTCATTTATATGCTTCGTTTACCGGTCCACAGAATACTATATGCCTACAGTTTTTTTTTCCGTTCCATGCTTCCCTTCATCTGTTTTCAAGGATTATGATATCACAGTCTTTGGTTCAATTTCTGCTATAAATTTTCTGATTTACTTCTTATTTTATGTCCAGGGAAAAGTTAAGTATGTTGTCAGACCAGTATTACCTTCTGGTTGTGAAGGAGAAGTTGGCCCATGCGGGGCTGTTGGTGCAATGGATTCCTTAAACTTGGGTGGCTATGGTGTAGAGCTTGCTTTGAAGAATATGGAGTATAAGGCCATGGATGACAGTACCGTAAAGAAAGGTTAGCACTCTTCTTTAGTCATAGTGTGCTCTCTATTGCAGACACTTCTGTCTTTAATTTTTTTTTTTAATTTTCTTTGTTGAACTTTTTTTATTTGCTCCATATTAACACATCTCATTCTTCTTTATAGTTTTCAATTGTAATTCAATAACTTCTTGGGAATGCCCATGGTGTTCTATTACAAATATGAATATCTTGAAAAAATGTTATGCGTTCACGCGTTTTTTTGTTATCAGGCTTGGTTGTTTGCTTCTAATCACATGCTTTATTGCTTTGGTTGAGGTATCTAAAGGCTTGAGGCTTGAGTTGCAGGTGTAACGCTAGAAGATCCTCACACTGACGATCTTAGCCAAGAAGTTAGAGGGTTTATATTTTCAAAAATTCTGGTTCGCTATGATTCAACTTTCTTTTATTCCCCTTATTTTCTTCCAATACAAGTTACAACTGTTTCAAGGAACATTAATTACATTGACACATATGAATAAACTTAAAGCACTGGTCCTTTCTCTTTGGAGAGTAGTCAACACTGGTCATGGTGATTTTCTAACTGTGAAACGTGTACCATTTCATCCTGAAGTTAGTATTTCATTTTTTTTCCTTTTACAGGAACGCAAACCTGACCTAGCTTCAGAGATAATGGCATTCAGGGATTATCTTTTGTCATCAACAATATCAGACACACTTGATGTTTGGGAACTGAAAGGTACTGTTTACTTAAGGTTTTCTTTTTTCTTCTACTTATGAATGTCTAATTCTCAAATTGCAAATATCCCCTCCTTTAACAGATTTAGGACATCAAACAGCACAGAGAATAGTACAAGCCGCAGATCCTTTGCAATCAATGCAAGAAATCAACCAAAATTTTCCTAGTGTAGTGTCTTCTTTATCTCGAACAAAGGTAACTAAGGCCGAGCTCTTTAATATTTACAATGAAACGCCCTTAAAGTTTTGAAGCCTGCTTCACTTCAAAAGAGTTTCTTGGTGACTCTCTCAATGTTTTAGCAGTTGTAATATTTATGATATATACTCCAACAATAAGTTGTCCAGTTGTGTTTTTCTAATCAATTTATACAAGTTTATGTATTTTTCAGATCAATGATTCGGTTAAAGATGAGATTATTGCAAACCAGAGAATGATCCCTCCTGGCAAGTCCTTAATGGCTCTGAATGGTGCTTTAATCAACATCGAAGATCTTGACCTTTATCTGTAATGCTTTTTCTCCCCTATTTCTTTTGTTCTTCACTGAAAATTTTATCTGTTTACAATTCATGACATTTTTAAATATTTATCTTTGGCCTCTATGGCCATTGTTTCCATACAGTTTTTAGCCGAATATTTTTCTTAAAATTTAAAATAAAAAAAAACATTTTTATCACGTAAATTTAATACTTACAGGATTAAAAGCAATTATTAATTGCTATGATTCTGAGTGCTGAATTTTGAATTCAGAGTTAATTTAAAGAAGACTTTCTTAGAAGTAAAAACAATTTTTGCAGCTGCATTTAAGGTTTTTTTAATGAAAACTTGATGTTTGATATTGTGATATATTCTTTGAAACCAATTGTACTGTTGACTCTTTTAATATAATCCAGGAATATCACTCTGGAGTTTCTTACAGACAGTTCTGTGGCAGTTTTTTTTTATATTAATGCTTTTCACCCTTTCAAGAGTTTGTCATTAGCTTTTTATTTATTATTACTTGAATGCCTTTATTCAACTTGATTGGTGTAGTATTACTTCTGAATCTCTAATATTATGTTTTTGTCATTAATTTTTCATAGATTGATTGACCTGGTCCATCAGGAGCTATCCTTGGCTGATCAATTTTCAAAGTTGAAGGTGGATAATTCTAAGTTGCATTTTGTTTGATTGATCAATTAAATATACTAAAAATGTTTTCCTTTATATCATATCTATTTATCCCAAAATATATAGCTTTATTAATGGAATGTCTAAATTGGTAACTGTTTTTTCCTTTTTATTCCCCTTGTCTTGTTCAAATAAGTTTGAAAATGTTCCATCTGGGAACTGAGGACAGTAGTGTAAATATAGAAGCAGAGTGTTTAGATGTTTGTTTTGTGGCTTCCACTAAAATAAAAAATAAATATCTATTGTTTCCTTTAACGGGGATTTGGATAATTAATTTCATACGAGGAGTGCATGTGTATGTAATATATAAGAGCCATTTGTTGTGCACCCATTATGAGTCTGTTCTGCATGCTGCGTTTAATTTATTGTTAACAATTAAAATCAAATTGATTGTCATCACCTTACCATTCTCATGCTTATTTCTGACCAATTGGCACATTTATGATACATATTTCAATGAATCTCTTTTTTTCTTGTTTTTAGAAGACCTTCATTATACATGAGCTTCTTATCAGGTCATTTTGTCATGCATCTCATGTGCATCAGCCTCTATACTAAATTAACTTATGGATTCTACAATTTTCAGCTTCCTGGTGGCTCTGTACGTAAACTTCTATCAACCGTGACTCCTCCTGAGTCCGATACATTCCGAGTTGACTTTCGTTCTTCCCATGTTCATTTTCTGAATAACTTGGAGGAGGATGCCATGTATAGGCGTTGGAGGAGTAATATAAATGATGTATGTTAGTTTATCCTAAAATCTCTCTTAAATAGTATTGTGGCTCTGCATGTGTGATCTTCTGTTAATAGTTGCTAAAAAGCATGTCTTCTGATGACATTTTGTGCAGATCTTAATGCCTGTCTTTCCCGGCCAGTTGCGTTATATCCGTAAGAATCTGTTCCATGCAGTTTATGTTCTTGATCCAGCAACTGTTTCTGGTCTTCAGGCATGTTTTCTTCCGTCCTCTGGATGTTTGATCTCTCTCTTTCTCTCTCATTTATTGCATTATCTTGGTCACAGTTTTCTTACCATAAATTTCAACTGGTATCTTGCAGTCTATCGATATGATTACATCTTTCTATGAGAATAGCTTCCCGATGAGATTTGGGGTACTACTGTATTCTACAGAATTCATCAAAAAAATTGAACAGAGTGGTGGTGAACTTCATTCATCTGATATCGAGCATGACAGTGAAATCGAGGACGATAAATCCAGTTTGGTAGTTGCTTAACTTAGTCAAATGCTTTTTGTTTTACCTTTTGTTTAATTTGATGTTATCTCTGCTGAACCATGGTTTCTCTTCAGTTATTTAAATACTTCATTATTTTATCAAGCATCATTGAAGTTTCTGTTTTGCAACATGTGATGCTCATAAACATTGTCAACTGTAATTTCTTTGCAGATTATACAACTTTTCATCTATATCAAGAAAAACCACGGGACTCAAACAGCTTTTCAGTTTTTGAGCAATGTATGGGTTTGATATTCATACCACCTTTTTTGTGCTTGTACCTTCTGACGATTTGATATAAACTATAATTCTCTTTAGTTATTACTATTGGCTTTATTCCAGTGTTTCTCTGTTGTTTATCTTCAATATTTTCTGAAATGGTTGGGAGAAAGAGATGATTGAGGTTAAATCATATGCCCTTGACTAACTTAAATTTGTTATGGTACTTATTTTCACCCTATAAAAACTTCTTTTTCTCTTTCAGCTATTGATATACTCATCTTTAAATTTGCATATATAAGCGTTTGACGTGTATATTGCAAAAGATAAAGAGGATTTATATGAGTAGACTTTTCGTGGGCGAAAATTTAAACTAATGAGTCTATGCACGTTTTTTTTAGATAACATGTATACGACATATAATTTTATGCTGTATTCTTATTGTTATTTTTATCATATCTACAAAATGCCATGTTATGCCTTGGGATAGGAAATGACTTGTTTCTATACTTGGTAAGCATAAACCGGTCCTGTAAGTGGGTAAGACTTTCATGAAAGTTGAGGGAGGTTGGAGAATTTCAAAAGTACAGATGGTTTTGAGAAGTATAGTGGGTGTATGACACTCCTTGCCATGATTCTTTTATTCCCATGGACGAACCTTCTGTATCACAATTTACTAACATGGTGCATTTTGACAGTTTTAGCTAAAACTTTTACATACTTGTGATAGATAAATCAACTACGAACAGAATCTGCTGACTCTACAGATGAGGCTCTTGAAATGCACCATATTGAAGAGGCATTTGTGGAAACACTATTGTACGTTTTGAAAATTTATGTTATGCTACTTACACTTGCTGATCGTATTTCCTTATTTGATGCTTCACTAATTTTGGGATATTTAGATTTGCTTGGTAAATCAATATGTGTTGTTTCGGTAGGCCGAAAGTTAAATCTCCACCTCAAGAAATTCTGTTAAAGCTGGAAAAGGAACGAACTTACAAGGAATTGTCTCAAGATAGCTCCTTGTTTGTTTTTAAGTTGGGTGTCAGCAAGCTGCAGTGCTGCCTCCTGATGAATGGTCTTGTCTTTGATTCTAGTGAGGTACCTATGTCACTCATTTATTCAGTTACAACATCTCTTTCTTAACTTGCACCTTTTTGACTACTTAGTGTATCCCATTATTTTATTTTATTTTATTTTTTTGAGTTTATTACCTTTTTGGTAAAGTTTTTAATTGGCACCTATGCTTAATGAATCTGTTTTGCCGGACTGTAGTTATTTTTTCTCTTAAATGTGGTTTTCCTTGCGGAAAATTATAATGGTATTCTAGTTTCTTTTACATTTAGATTTTGAAGATTACTTCCGTGTCTTAAGTTCCTTTGGTGATTTACTATATGTAGTACTTAATCGTTTATATGTATCCTTTTTTTCTATTATTCTTTTATCGTGATGATTTTCTTGCACTTCATCATATAGTTTTTAAAACTTCATTCTTTGTTTGGTTACTTAAGTATGAACAGAAGGAAAAGCTTAATTATGACATGAGTTTTAAAATCATAATATAAAGAAGAATTAGTAAAAATCTAAACTTGAAATTAAAAAGATGATTAAAAACTCAAGCAAAAAACTAAGACCTCTTCAAAATAAGTAAAATATTTTTCTTTCCTTTGTTTAAAATAAGTTATGTGAGTGGCCAAAATTTATCACGTGAAGTTGGTTTATAGCCAACTTAGCATTAGTTCAAACTTACATGACCTTTTTGTGTTTATTTTGGGCAGGAAGCTCTTATAAATGCCATGAATGATGAGCTTCCTAGAATACAAGAACAGGTTTACTATGGGCAAATAAATTCTCACACAGATGTGCTGGACAAATTCCTATCTGAAAATGGTGTCAGTCGCTTTAACCCCCAGGTAAACAGTTGGTTTGATTTTTTTGCGACATGGCAGCAATCTATTACTATGACATGTTTGTTGTAATTTGATATTGGTTGGATGTAGATTATTGTTGGTGGCAAGGTCAAACCAAGGTTTGTATCTCTAGCTTCATCAATCCTTGGAGGGGAATCTGTACTGAATGAAATTAATTACTTACATTCTCCTGAAAGTAAGCAGAGGTTATGTTAGTTATTAATTTCGTTTTACTATTTGCTCTAGTTATTTGCATCCTAACATGTTTAATGACTTGATCAATGCCAGCTGTAGACAATGTGAAGCCTGTAACTCATCTTCTTGCTGTTAAGGTCACATCAAGAAAAGGGATAAAGTTACTTCGTGAAGGAATCCGTTATCTGGTATTCTTTATCATGACTTCTGTTTAATTATTATCCTCTTATGGTGTTATTGTTGTCATGGCTGTTATATTATTGATGGTCTACTAATTCTTGCGCTATTCCAGATTCGAGAGTCCAAAAATGCCCGTGTTGGTGTGCTATTTACTGCTAGTCAGGATACTGATCTGTCTAGTATTCTACTTGTGAAGACCTTTGAGATCACTGCAGCCTCATATAGGTTTCCCAAGTCTAAATGTTCTTATAAGCTTTTATTTCATGATATTGAATCTTGTAAATATGCTTAGACTGTCAACTCTGATTTGATATTACTTGCATTATTGCTCTGCTTTTGCAGTCATAAGACGAAGGTATTGGAGTTTTTAGATCAAGTATGCTCCTTTTATGAGCATACTTACATTCTTAGATCTCCTGCTGCAGCTGAAAGCACTCGAGCATTCATTACTAAGGTCTATGAACTTGCTGAGGCAAATGAATTGCCATCTAAGGCATATAAATCCTCTCTACCTGAAGCTTCCAATCTGAAGTTGCGAGAACATTTGAATAAGGTAATAGTAGTCAACTTTTTTGCTTTTATAGGATGTTCAAGCTCTCACCGGATGCTTTTAATTTTCTGGTTTGACATATTTTAGTCCTGTTCCAGTCCGAGTTCCTCTTGTAAGGGTTAGTGATGTAGTCTGGATCAATGTTGATTTTTCTTTCTAATTCTCATTTTGACATTAATATGTTATATTGCAATTTTATCCAGGTGGCTCAATTTTTATATTGGCAATTTGGGATAGCATCTGGTGTTAATGCAGTCATTACCAACGGAAGGGTTGTCTTATCTCTCTTAAATGTGTCATAAATCTATAGGATTGTTGAACTGATTCCTTGTTTTCTGTTCCAACTGCCAATGCTTTATTTCAGCTGCCTATGAAACTGCTTTAATTATAACGTTCTTGTTTTTCTATCTGACAGGTTACTTCTCTTGATGCTGGTGTATTTCTGGGAGATGATCTACATCTTCTGGAGTCAGTTGAGTTTAAGCATAGAATAAAACACATTGCAGAGATTGTTGAGGAAGTTAATTGGCAAGGAATTGACCCTGACATGTTAACAAGGTTTGTTGGTTTTTGTGTAATCTACACCCATATAGGTATTTGAGGAATAGTTTTATCAAGATCATTATGCATTTATCCCTTTGTGTGGTTTTCTTGGCACAATAACTTGCACAAACCACTGATTGTACTGGTTTAGATACTTCCTCCTGATTGGCAGTTACCATTTCAAGTTTGATTAGCAACTTGATTTTTGTTATTATGGAAAAATATAATGCTGTACTGTACATTGCGACATTTCGTTTTTTGGGGTAGATATACTGAGTTGTACTGATTTTATTCATGCTTTCAGTAAATATGTCAGTGATATTATTATGCTTGTGACGTCTTCAATGGCTACAAGGGAGCAAAGTACTGAAAGTGTACGCTTTGAGATTTTGAATGCACAATATAGGTAAGTACTTCTAAAGCATTTGTTGCCAATGAGGATCTATTCTTTCTTTTCCTTTTGTTCTTGGCAGAATTGTGTTTTTCTCAAAATCATGCTGCATTTCATGTCTTCTGATTTTCTTTTTGAAGTTATATATTTTGCTATATCATTTAATAATGTAGTTCCTTCCGATAAATCTCCATATTTCTGTGCTACATGACTGGGGGATATTTACAGAAGAGAGCACGGTTCAACTGTAGTTCCAAACTCAATTCCATGATTGTTTCTGTTTTTCCTACCAACCTCTCTACTCCACCATGCTCTTAGATTTAGGAGACATTTATTTCTATGCGTAATTACTCATCATTCGTCAAATGAAGCGAATTGTGATCAACCCAATTGATTTTGAGGAAAGACATGCAGCACCGAAGTTATCAAGCAAAAGGGAAATGTAGCTTACATTACCTCCTCACCATGCATTTCATTCTCTGTCAAAATTGGGTTTCTTCCTTTTAATCCTTTACATAACACTTTAGTCTAATCCAGTTTGAGTCGCTTTGAGCTTCTACATGAAAAAATTATAATATTTTCATTCTCCTTGTAAACAAAATGATCCTCCTATGTAACAGTATTATAAGATTTAATTTTTAACTCTTTTCTGTTTGAGACCCTCATCTTATGTTCTTAAAGCTGCATCTTGCATGCTAGTTTCATTGTTATGTGTTTAAATCTATCCCATTAGACTCCATATTTATTGATTACTCATGTTTGCCGTTGATTTAATAGTGTCTGCTTCGTTCTGTGTTTTTAATCCCCACTTCTTTGACTTGTCATCCTCAGATGTCTAACTCGTGCCTTTTTTTATTTTTGAAATGTTCCCCAGTGCTGTTGTTCTTAACAATGAGAATTCTAGTATTCATATTGATGCGGTTGTTGATCCTCTAAGTCCGTCGGGACAGAAACTGTCATCACTTCTTCGTGTGCTGGCTAAGTATGTCCATCCAAGCATGCGCATTGTACTAAATCCCATGGTGAGCTGATATTTATAATCTTTGCTATCCTGTGTTCCTGAATAGAAATATTATTGTAGAAGAGAACATAAAAACAAAAGCATTCCTATTTAATCGCAGTGTACTAACTCTCGTTGTGAGTCAATATTTGTGGTGTTTGTTATATCTGTGATGCTTGTGAATAGAGAGTCTAATCGGGGATGGGCGAAGTGTGTGCTCATGCCAAGGGAAATATAGAATAGGACAACGGGCTCAGTCCATGTAGAGGATGGGGAAAGATCATTCCTTGAGGTAAATATTGGAAAGAAAAATAAGAATAGAAGCAAAGAGTTCTGACTGTATTTCCAAGGCCAAAGTATGTAATATGACAACTTTCAACACCACTCAATTTGGGGTTATTTACCTTGAAATTCTCAGTCTTTATGATGAGGTCACTGCATTCTTCTTTTAAATTTTTAATTAAAGCATTCTGCACGGTCACTTTTCTTTCATTTTGTTCCTTGCTTGAAGTCATTTAATTGCAAAATTTTTAGGAAAACATTATAAGCAATTACTTTTGTGGCAGAGTTCCCTTGTTGATCTTCCCTTGAAGAATTATTACAGATATGTGATCCCATCCATGGTATGCATCTCACTTTAGAAACCACTCAAATTTGAGCGCTCAAAACTGGTTTTTTAGCTGTGTCAGAACCTTGCAGGAAGATTTTAGCAGCACTGATCACACAGTAAATGGACCAAAAGCCTTTTTTGCAAATATGCCATTGTCCAAAACACTTACCATGAACCTGGATGTTCCTGAGCCATGGCTTGTGGAGCCTGTCATTGCTGTGTATGCTTCTTCCTTATTATTAACATCACGATTTCTTTGTCTATTGACTCTCCCATATATTCCTTACAAAATGTTGAAGACTTGCAACATTATGTACCTTACTGCATTGTCTAATCTCTCTCATTCTCCGTGTGAATATAAATACTTCAGTCATGACCTGGACAATATTTTGCTTGAGAACCTGGGAGACACTAGGACATTGCAAGCAGTTTTTGAACTTGAAGCTCTTGTTCTGACTGGTGAGTTTGTTTTTGTTTGGAAATAATTCAATTTGTGAACCTAACTGGAGTAGTGAGGTACTCTGTACATTTTATTTAAAGACTTTTGTGCGTAATTTAGGTCATTGTGCTGAGAAGGATCGTGACCCTCCCAGAGGTCTTCAGCTAATTCTTGGAACAAAGAATACACCTCATTTGGTTGATACTATTGTGATGGCCAACTTGGGTTATTGGCAGATGAAAGTATCTCCTGGAGTTTGGTACCTACAACTTGCTCCAGGCAGAAGTTCTGAGTTGTATCTTTTCAGAGATGATGGTGATAATGGAAATCAAGAGAAATCTTTGTCAAAGCGAATTACTATAAATGATTTGAGGGGTAAAGTTGTCCATCTTGAAGTAGTGAAGAAAAAGGGAAAAGAGCAAGAAAAATTGCTTATTTCATCTGATGATGACAAGCGTTCAAAAGAAAAGGTGAGTTTTTTCTTTTTGTTTGAAATGTAATTCGCAATCTTCTTTTCTGTTCTCATGGATGACTGAGGGATCTGTATGCCTCGCAGGGACGTAATGGCTGGAATTCAAACATTCTCAAATGGGCTTCTGGTTTTATTGGTGGCAGCGAGAAGTCAAAAAATAGTCATGACAGTTTGGTGGTGAGCCCCCCGCCGTAAATCTATGTTCATTTCGTGTTGTGTTATACTTCGCCTTAATTAGGGTTAATTGTTTCAAGAAATGGATATAAATATGAACCTGTGAGAAGGGATCAGAATAAGAAGAAAGATGATATGAGAAAAGGAAAGAATGATTGGCCCTTAAACCATGGTCAAAATAAGCTACAATTGTAGTTGTGAGAGGGAGCATATAAGCTACTTAGGCTTTTTCCCACTGATATTACTTTCTAGGTGCAGCTGTAGTACGGACTTTATTGTTCTTGTCCTCACCTTAGCCCTGGCAACCCCAGATCAAACCATCATTCAGATCTAATAATATGGTAAACAGATCAAAATTGTAAGTATAGCAGTAGTTTGTATATATTTGTTATCATCACCATTCAGAACCCCCATTACAGTTGAAAGATGAGCCGTGCTTAGTTTTATTTTCTAAGATCTTTCACCCTTCGTTCTCCTTATGATTCAATTGCCGGCACGGCTTTTTTTGCCTTATTATTTGATATTTATATTTATTTTCATCCTCAAAGCATTGAAATCACTTATTCATTTCACTCTCTCAGGATCAGGGGAAGGGTGGTCGACGAGGAAAAACAATTAACATTTTCTCAATTGCTTCAGGGCATTTGTAAGTGTTCAAGTCCATGCTCTTGGTTTGTAGAGTTTCAGCATGTACATGTTTGTTTTCTTGGGCTTCACTTCGTTATTTATCTTCCAGATTATCATGCGACACTCGTATTAAAACTTATTTTTGTCTTCTTGCTTGTGTTGTCTCTTTTCTTACTTTAACCGTTTATCATGACAATAATGTGAGGAAATTATTGTGGAGTAAATTCTATTGTTTGCAGTTTGTGTGGGATGACAGTCTTTTGAAAATATTTTTCAATCTAAAACATTATTATTGGATGTAGCAAAAGAATTGATATGTTGCACTCTTATGTTGTATTAAAATCGTACTTCTGCTCTTGCTGAAGTTAAAATACTGTAATCTATAAAGTTTGTAACATGAGCTCTTTCACACATTCAAAAAACTCCGATTATCTGCCTGTGAAATGTCAACATTTTTGGTATATTCACTTTACTAATCCTGAATATTTTTTTAACTAATTTTGATTGTTTTTTGCAGATATGAACGTTTCCTTAAAATTATGATTTTAAGTGTATTAAAGAATACCAATCGTCCTGTGAAATTCTGGTTTATAAAGAACTACTTGTCTCCTCAGTTCAAGGTTGTATATAACTTTTTGGCATTCTTTTTGTCTTTTTCTAGCGCTTATTTCCCCCTGTTAATGTATGATTTGAATAGTACATGTCTAATGCACGTATGCTTTCGGGTTATGCAGGATGTGATTCCGCATATGGCTCGGGAATATGGTTTTGGCTATGAACTAGTTACCTACAAATGGCCTACATGGCTGCACAAGCAGACAGAAAAGCAGCGAATTATTTGGGCATATAAGATTTTGTTCCTTGATGTTATATTTCCCATTTCATTGGAAAAGGTTTCTTCTTTTTTACTTTTCCGGTTCTTGTTAGAAATCTGTACTCTTCTACTGCATTTGTTGCCTAATTTCATGCATGAAAATGCATGTGCAGGTTATATTTGTTGACGCGGATCAAGTTGTGAGGGCGGATATAGGAGAACTCTATGACATGGATATAAAGGGAAGACCTCTTGCATATACTCCTTTTTGCGATAACAATAAGGACATGGATGGATATCGATTTTGGAGACAAGTAATGTGCTACCACACCTGTCCCTGCACTATCTGCAAAATTAACCTTTTCCTCGGTTTCTGTTTCTTTTCTTTTATCACCTGTAAACAATAACTATAATACAAATGTTTATTCTAATTATGCCCTCCTTATTCCTCTTCTCGGTACAGGGATTCTGGAGAGAGCATTTGCGGGGCAGACCATACCATATTAGGTTTGTGATCACTATCAAATTCTACAACGGTAAACGTTCCTTCTTAACATGACATAGGCTTAATGTGTCATACTTCTACAGTGCATTGTATGTGGTTGACTTGGTGAAGTTCCGTGAGACGGCAGCTGGTGATAATTTAAGAGTCTTTTATGAAAGTCTTAGCAAAGATCCGAACAGTCTAGCCAATCTGGATCAGGCAAGTAAAATTCGTTACATCATCACAAACTACTTTCGCTTAATATATATAATACGATATTCAAATAACCATCATTACTATTTCAGGATCTTCCAAACTATGCTCAGCATACAGTACCAATCTTTTCATTACCCCAAGAATGGCTGTGGTGTGAATCATGGTGTGGTAATGCCACAAAATCGAAGGCTAAAACCGTAGATCTTTGCAACAATCCAATGACAAAAGAACCAAAACTCCAGGTATTCCGTAATCGTAAATACCACTTTCCTTTGTCATTGCATCACTTTTTGATCATCTATATTATATGCCAATGCTCAGGGTGCTAGAAGAATAGTTTCCGAGTGGACAGATCTTGATTTTGAGGCTAGAAAATTCACTGCCAAAATACTAGGTGATGAGATGGACAATCCTGATCCAGCAACACCGTCAACACTGCCATCCGAGCCTTTATCTAACGACCCATCATCGGATGATCTAGAATCTAAGGCAGAGTTGTGAAGCATTTGGATTAGGAAAAAAACTAGTTTTTGATACACGATTAGTGAACATTTTCTGAAACCGAAAACCACGAAAACATATCCTGAGCCGAAACCAAAGCTCTTTACTATATGGTAGAAACTTCCGGTCATTACTAACTTGAGAATTATGATGGCAATCCAGGATGAAAAGTAGCATTGTTTGTTTGTTTATGAATGATATTTAGATAGAATAGATTCATAGATGGGATTTTGTAATATTTTTATCTATATTCTATATGCATCTTGTATCCCTAGGATGGACAAAGGTGGTTTTTTTATTACTTACCCCCCAATAAATTACTTTATTAGAACAATTATTATTGTTGTTCCAAAAATGAAACTCATTCTCACGATTATCTTTTTAAAAAACATCGCATGAAAGAGTAATTTTTTGACATGTAATTTTTTTTTCTACAAGTATGTGTATTTATTCTTTAAAAATAAAATCTAAATATGTAATCTCAATTATTTTTCTTATTTTTATAATTTATATTTATCAAAATATTTAGAGCCCAGTAAAATTTGGATATACGGGCTGTGTGAAAAAATTAATTTTATACATGTCTGTATATTTATAATATAAAACTCAAATTTTAAATTCTTAACCTTAAAAATTAAATTTTAAACTTTAAATTTTATACCTTAATTTTTAAATTTTACAACTTTAAACTCTAACTCTTAAAACTAACAGTTTACAGGACTTTAGTATTAAAATTTTTTTCTAATATTTTTAGCTTCCAAGAACACGTATTTAAGCATAAGCAATCTCAAATGTCTGATTTTGGAAGAAGAAAAGTTTCCTAATGTTTTTAGCTTCCAAGAACACGTATTTAATCATAAGCAATCTCAAATGTCTGATTTTGGAAGAAGAAAAGAATGCTTTCGCATCACTCAATAGGGTAACCGGAGAAGTTAGAGAATCCAGCTTTTTATTTTTAAAAATCACGATCTAGATTTGATTTACATTTATATCCTTAAACTTATCCCTGCGTAAATCAGTATTAATGGTTCAATAAATAAAACAACTTCATTTACAATGGTAATAGTTCAACAAATGAAATAACTTATTTACACCAATATAAATATCTTAATAAAAAAATAGTTTATTTACAACAATATAAATCAGTATTAATAGTTCAATAAATGAAATAAGTTTTTTACAATGGTCTAAGCTAATATATTTTAAATTTTACAATATAATATTCAAAATGAACTTTTTAAAAAATATATTTGTTGACAGTATTTTCAAACAGATAAATCTTAAACTAAACTTTTAAAAAAATACTTCTACACAACACTTTTCAAAAACCGATCGTTATTATTATTGGCTCACATAAATATAATTAGATGGAGTGACCTGATATATGAAAAAAAATACAGAAGTAAAATGAAAAAAGAACAAATTAAAAGTTTATATATAATATGAGGACTAAAATTGATATTAATCCCTTTTAAATAAGTACCACGGAGTCAAAAGTCACCGATCTAGAAAGTAGAAATATTGAAAATAAGACACATACACTCTCTCCCCCCCCCCCCCCCACCAAAAAAAAAATCTATAACAAAGGTAGAAAAGAAACAAGAAAAAGGAGAGAGAACTCATCGCCGTCGTTCTTCGAAATCGGCCTCCGGACCTCTAGATCCGACCGTCTAAGGCCATGTCATCCGCCGTCCGATCCTCCTCCCTTCTCGCCTTCCTTCTCTTCTTCTTTCTCTCTCCTGCTTTCGCTTCTGAGTCAGATCACAAGGTAATTTCTCCGTTTTCCCTCTTACCTCAACTAAAACCCAATCACCGAACTTTTTTCTTCTTAATTCCTTTTCCTTTTTTTTATCTCCGCCTTTGATTTGAGCAAATTCGTGATTTACCTGTCATTCGAGGCATTCGTTATATATAAAAAAAGAACAGGAAGTTTGTTATTTTCTTGCAAGTATCAGGTGTAAGATATGGATCTCTGATGAATAGACTCTTTCTTAATGTAAATTATCTACGAAACGGTTTAAATAATTTACGTGCATGTCTAGATATGTACTTTAAATATTGTTATGCACGCCTGAATTGTTTCATTTCCACGTTTAGGTTCTATTCGTGATTTAGGTATCATTTCTTATACAAATCTTAACGTGAATTATCGATGAAATGGTCGATAGATTTATATGCACGATTGAATTATATCTTCTTCACGATTAGGTTAGGTAGATAAGTTAACAGTTGAGGTAATGTAGCGAATCTGGAATGAGGACTTTTTTTCCAATTCCATTCATTAGGTTTAAATATAGATCTTAGCACTTTTAAACTCTCATTTTTTGGTGGGTTGGTCATTACACTATTATTTTTAACATTGATTTTCAATCATTCACCTTTACCAATAAATTTGATCTGCGGTCTTGAATTGAATTATCTGTGTAAGGATTATGGTCCGGGCTAGATTTGCCAAAACTTGTCTCTCTTGTTGAATTGAATTATCAGCTAGGAACTGGTTGCTTGTAAAATATTCTTACTGCTTTGTATGCTTTCTCAAAGTATCTATCTGATTGTCGGTCCTTTGATACCAATGTTACATCATCTTATCCTGTGCTTGTCCTTGTATTAAAATCAGATTTCTTCTCAATGAGAACTTAAGTTTATAGTTTTCCTTTCATTGCGTTTGATATTCAGATTTTTTGTTGTTGCATATAGATGTATTTCTGTAATACTTTTCTTCTGTTTCTTTACTTCAATAGCTATGGGCAATTCTTATAAACTCTCGTCTTGGTTTTCCTTGCAGTATCAACCAGATGATCCAGTTACCCTATGGGTGAATAAAGTTGGCCCATACAACAATCCACAAGAAACATATAACTATTACATCCTTCCGTTTTGTAATGCGGGTAACAATCCTGCTCACAAGTGGGGTGGTCTTGGTGAGGTCCTTGGTGGAAATGAACTGATCGATAGCCAAATTGATATAAAGTTCCAAAGTATGTTCTTTTTTCATTGTTAGAATCTTATTTTGATTGCTGTAATTCCTTTAGTAATTATTTTCCATGTTTTTAACTTATATTCTTTCTTCTGCTCGTTGTGTTTTATTCTTCAACAGAGATTGTTGACAAAAGTACCATTTGCCGACTGGAACTTGATGAGACGAAGGTCAGACAGTTCAAGGATGCTATTGAAAACAGTTATTGGTTTGAATTCTTTGTGGGTATGTTTAGCTTTTCATTCTTTTATTTAATAATAGTAAGTGTGCACAAATAGAGCTACAAAGATACTTACCTTGTTGGAGGACTTACTCTATCTTCCTTGCTTTTCTGTTTTTGCCATGTTTACGCTCTTAACAATGCTGAAAGTTCAGATGATCTGCCTTTATGGGGTATGCATAGCCTACACCCTTCCCTTTTATCTGGTTTATTAATCCTTATGGGTTGTCGCTGAAGAGTTTGTCTTTTAACTTTTTTAGGCTTTGTTGGCGAGCTGCATCCTGATAAGAACAGTGATAATGGCAAACATGTCCTCTACACACATAAGAATATTGTTATTAAGTACAATAAGGATCAGGTTTGTGGTTCCTGGCATATAGGTGGCTTCCATCCCTTTTTTAATCTGCTATTGTTGGTGACCACTCTTCAATTTTGCAGATTATTCATGTCAATCTCACTCAGGAGAGTCCAAAACCACTGGAAGCAGGTAGAGTATTGGACATGACATACTCTGTCAAATGGATTCCAACTAATGTCACTTTTGCCCGTCGCTTTGATGTTTATTTGGACTATCCTTTCTTTGAGCACCAAGTAAGTACCATTGTCGGTGATGATTTTCTACTCCAGTGGATTCTTTTTCTTACTTTCTTTTGCAACGGTATATTTCATTTATTTTCTCAAGTCTTGCATTAGACTGGTCTGTATTCTTTAATTTCTGATACATGTTGTTAATATGTAGATCCATTGGTTCTCTGTTTTCAATTCATTCATGATGGTTATCTTCCTCACTGGTTTGGTGTCAATGATCTTGTTGCGAACTCTGAGAAATGACTATGCAAAGTATGCAAGGGAAGATGATGATCTGGAAAGTTTGGTAATAATACCTGGACCCTTTCTTTTTCCTCTTCTTTAAGGAAAGTTTTGCTATTTGAAAATTCATGTTCTCCTTGCAATTTCACCTATGCTCTCAGGAAAGGGATGTGAGTGAAGAGTCTGGTTGGAAACTTGTCCATGGTGATGTTTTCCGGCCTCCTCGTGATTTGGCCCTGCTTTCTGCTGTTGTCGGCACAGGTGCTCAGCTGGCGATGCTTGTTCTCCTTGTCATCTTATTGGCAATTGTGGGAACGCTGTATGTCGGGTATGTTGAGAAGCTAGTATGATTTCAAAATTCAGGAGAGCTGTGAACATCTATATTTATTATAAACCCGTCGAGTGTTGGTAGCGCTAATCAAGTGAGACAATTCTCACTTGAGAATTGACAAAAGAACTAAATAATTTTTTTTCTTAAATATGAAATCAAAAGTGTTCAAGTCTCTTCACTTAAAAAAATCAATTGAGAAAAAATTCTTGAAAAAACTTCCCACTTTATTTAAAACTTGCTAGTTTTGAAAGAAAAACAAAAAGAATAAGAAAAATCACCCTGCATGCAGCTCTCAGTGGGATCCTTTTGTAAGAGGACTTATATTTTATGAGCCTTTTTTTTGTAGACCAAATTGTTCTTTGGTTTTGATATTTCAACTTTCAGCTTTTTGGGTACTAACAATTTTATATATTGATTACTTGGCTCAGGAGAGGAGCAATTGTCACAACTTTTATACTGTGTTATGCTTTTATTTCATTCATTTCTGGCTACGTGAGTGGTGGAATGTACTCGCGCAATGGGGGTACGCGCTTTATCACTTATCCTTCCTCACTTGCATTTATTCCTCTAGTTGTCTCTCATTCTAAAAAGTTTGATTCTTTCTTTCTTCTTCTATCTCTTTTTTTTTTATTTTCAGGCAAAAACTGGATAAAGTCTATGATCCTTACAGCATCTTTGTTTCCATTTACGGTCTTTGCGATTGGTTTCATCTTGAACACAATCGCCATATTTTATGGATCTCTAGCAGCAATTCCTTTTGGAACAATGGTGGTTGTTTTTGTAATTTGGGCTTTTATTTCATTCCCCCTGGCCCTTCTTGGTACAGTGGTTGGCAGAAATTGGAGTGGTGCTTCAAATAATCCATGCCGTGTGAAGACCATTCCTCGTCCAATTCCAGAAAAGAAATGGTATCTTACACCCTCTGTGGTCTCTATGATGGGAGGGCTTCTGCCATTTGGCAGCATATTCATTGAAATGTATTTTGTCTTCACATCATTCTGGAATTACAAGGTGAAATTCTTTTCCCTATGTTTTATTTGCTTCGCGGTGAACTAAAATCACGATTTGCAATTTCTTATACCAATAGTTTTGGTTGATAACTGGTCGGGTAGCTTTTCGCTCTTTCTTGTGCTGGACAAAATGGAAATTACTATGTACTTTTTTAATATGCTGATGAATGCCAGAACATTGCCTTCATTTCTTTTCCGACATGATTATTGTGTGTTTTGCAGGTTTATTATGTCTATGGCTTTATGCTGCTGGTCTTCCTGATTCTAATCATTGTAACCATTTGTGTAACAATTGTGGGAACATATTTCCTGCTAAATGCCGAGAACTACCATTGGCAGTGGACGTCCTTCTTCTCGGCTGCCTCAACCGCAATCTATGTGTATTTGTACTCCATTTACTATTACCATGTCAAAACCAAGATGTCAGGCTTCTTCCAGACCAGCTTCTACTTCGGATATACTCTAATGTTCTGTCTTGGTTTGGGAATTCTCTGCGGTGAGTTTTGAAAAATATAAGCATTTGCTCTTGGTTTGGGAATTCGCTGTAGCTGTGTAGTAGTCTACATCATGTGAGTTCTTTATCATTTCCTTTTACGAAATGCAGGTGCCGTCGGTTATCTGGGCTCTAATCTGTTCGTAAGGAGGATCTACAGAAACATCAAGTGCGACTAAACCTTTTGTTTTTTGAATGTATAACCGTCAGTGCTTCCGTGAGGCATCTTTAGTTGTCGTTGAGGCAATAAACGGTAAGACGAAGGTACAGGTTGAAACCCCAGAGATGAAATCACAGGGTTTTCAGGGTAGGGACATTGTTGGTTTGCATGAGATTTGCCTTGCCTCTTTTTTCTTTTTACACACATGTATAATCGGAAGCCTGATTTAGAATGGCAGGAAAAAAACTGGTGTTAAAAATATATATATTAGACTCGGCTTTTGTTTATATCTACTTACCCTATTTAAAACTTAAAAAGCTTTATACGTTTTTAGTTTTTATATTAATTGAATTTAATGGTTAAAATTAAAAAATTTAAATAAAGAATTTTTTTCCGTAAAAATTCTCATTTCTTGTGCTTATTTATTCATTTTCATTATCCAGTGATTTTAAGATATATATATAATATTATAATTTTTTTAAGTTTTACAAGTATCAATGTCTCTGCCAAATGGGTTTTATTTATTTTCTATTTATCATTAAATATTATATAAGGTCGTGATGTTTAATGGTAAAGAATTTTAATAGTGAATCCAACAATTGTTGGGTCTTACTGAAAAATAAATTTGATTTTAGTCTAGAAATTTGGTCTAATCATATAAAATGTGTGCGCGCTTTATTAAATAGTTAAGAATATGTATGAGATCGCTTTCAAATTATATTAATTAGGAATTTATTTATTATTGCTAATCAGAATTAATCTTTTAGAGTGTTATTCCCAAGTTGAATAACATTGCTAGTAATATACATTGCTCTTTAAAAAAAAACAAATATTTAAGTTTTGAAGATATGGATCAATAAGTTGACACATATATATAAACTAAAATTATACACACTGAATTATATACTATTTAGTTTTAGGCTTAAAGGTTCAATAAGTTCCTAAACTTTTAAAAATAATTAATTAAACTTTTCAAATTATTTTACACTCAATTAAGTTCTTAAACTCATTAAAAATTTAATTTTGTCTTTTGTCAACGTTGACCGTTAACTTTAACGATTTTTGTTTTGGAAAAAGAATTCACATGTGCAACAAGATAATGTCACTTATTATTTCTAAGAATTTTTAAATTTTAAAAATATATAAAAATCTAAACAAATCTAAAAATATTCTAGAAATTTCTAAAAATTATTTTAAAATATATATTTTTTTTAATTTTGAAATTGTTTCAAAAATAATAAATAATAATTTTTTAAAATATTAAATTATTTTAAAATATTAAATATTATTATACAATTATAAAAAGTAACTTTAAAAAATATATAAAACAATAAAAGTTATTTTGGTTTTAGAAATAACTTTTATTGTTTTATATTTTTTAACATAATTTTTATTGTTTTATATTTTAAAAATCAAAATATTTTTTATTGTTTAACGTTTTTTTCAATTTATTTATAATTTTATAATAATATTTAAAATTTTAAAATATTTTAATCTTTTAGAAAATTATCATTTATTATTTTTGAATAAATTTTGAAATTATAAAATATTTTATATATTTCTAAAATAATTTTTAGAATTTTCCAAATTTTTAAACAGATTTTTAGGTTTTTTTCTAATTTTTATATATTTGTGAAAGCTAAAAATTCTTTAAAATGACAAGTGGCATTATCTTGCTGCGACACGTGTCAATTTTTAAAAAAATTTAAAGTTAGCGGTAAACGTTTTTCAAAGGACCAAACTAATTTTTTTGAGTTTAAGGGCTTAATTAGGTGCAAAAAAAAATAGAGGCTTAATTTATTTTTTGCAAAAGTTTAAGGGCTTATTTGTTAGGATATTTGTTTTGATATAATAATTGAAAAATATTTGGACTAAATTGAAGAGATTTCAAAAATGATTTTAGGTCCAAACAACTTGAAAATATGTTTGATGAGTTTTATAAGGCTTTGGAAAGATTTAAAACGTTTTTATAGTATGCAAACTTGAGTTTTTTGCAAGCCCGTACCGATACGGTGTACTCTGTATCGATACACTTTAGGGTTTGTGCTACAGAGATTTTTCAGTAGCCAAAACACATACCGGTACAGGCTTAGCCGTACCGACATGGTGTAAAGCGTTTCGATACGCCTTAGTGCGTTTTGATACGACTGCTTTTCCAAACCCCCAACGGCTAGCATCCCGTATCGATATAGATGTGTCGTATACCGATACGCCTAACCATCTTTTAACAGCTATTTTTCCAACGATCTTTTAAATTGCAGGTCGTACTGATACACTCCTAAATGTATCGTTACGCAAAAGCTGGAAAGAACTCAACAGTTAGTTTCTGAAGAACACGTACCGATACGGCTACCCGCGTATCGATATGGTCAGCTCCAAAACTGCATTTATTGCGGGAAATAAAAGTCCCAAAGGCTCCAATTCAATCCCAACGATCACCAACGACTAGGAACTCATTTGAGAGTATAAAAGGGACCTTAAAGCATCTATGGAAGACTAATATTCCTCAAATCAACAATCATATGATCAAGAAATGTCTTAGTGCTCTATTTGTCATATTTCTTGTATAGACAACACTTGTGAGCTTAATTGTAAATGTATGCTCAAGTGTATTAGGATTTGGGTGAGTGCTTAGAGTGCAAACAAACACTTTTAGATAGGGATTTTAGTTTGCTATCAATTCTCTTGTTTAATAGTGTTCCCAAAGCTCGGTTTGTGAGCTTTGGATGCTAGGCTTGGTGAGCGAGTCTAAGTTGTAAAGGTTGCCTCCTAAGCCTTGAAAAGTGGAAGAATTCTTAGTGAATTAGTTGAAATCCTTAATAGGGAGCTAAAGTAGTAGATGTAGGCTTTGGTTAGAAAGCCGAATCATTTTAAATTCTTTGTGTCCAGTTCTTAATTTTTGCTTCCACCACCACCACCCAAAAATTAAGGACAAATTCAGTCACGTTTTCATGTTCCAATTAAACACTTTCCATTTTTGATTATTCCTTCTCCACCACTTGGCAAGCAAATCGGTTGAAGATATCGGGCTCCAAACTCTTAAGCCTTAGTTTTAATTTATCGCTTGGATTAAAAACAATTAATGCTTTATTTTTAGGGTAAACTACACAGATTACCATTTAATTATAGGTTGGCGTCAATTTGACCACTATACTTTTAATTTTGACAAATTTATCACGTAACTATTTAAGTGGTTCCAATCAAACTAAAGTACAATGAGAGACTGATGTTACTGTTAAACAAAACTGGTACAAGTACACATTTGGTCCCGTTGTTTACGCTATCTATCAATTTAGTCATAATTTTAATTTAATAAAATAAATTAATTATTCAATTACGTGGTATCTTATTAAAAGATTTTATTTATATTTAATTTAATAAATTTATTTTTTACCTTCAATCATATTATAACACGTGTCATGTAATTAGAGAAAGAAAATAAATGAAAAAACTTGACTTTGAGGAGGAATCAAACCCATGCATGTCTAGTGTAAGTGGCATGCTTTTATCACTACCTACTAGGCTAAAATTAACAACAACTTCATAATTAAGTGGCTATTTGTGTAGTTTACACTATTTTTTTTATACGAGAGTGGGGCCGGGGGCACCGTGAGATTACAAAAGCAGCGAAGCATCATTTTGGCTCTAACCCCGTCAGGATTGATAAAAAAAAGGCCAAATTCAATTCGTTTATGGAAGAAGAAGAAGAAGAAGCGGAATCGAGAGTGGAAGAAGGGAGAAAAGGAACAACAAGAACTCCAAGCTCTGCACCACTAACTTCCATGTCCCCTTGATCCCCAAGAGAAACAACAACGATTTATAGGTGATAAAAAATTTGTCTTCAATGGGCAAAAGCCCCTTCTCGTTCCGCCGCCCCTCCATTGGGCGACGGCGTCCGAAATCCACGACGTCACCTCAATCGCTGCCTATTGGAGCCGCTTCTTCATCTTCACCCACGCCTCCTACTACGGCTAACTTGATCGGCGGTGGTGGTGGTGGAGTGGGAGCGGCGGGAAAGGGGAAGAAGAAGGCGGCGGGAGCAAGGCTGTGGATGAGATTCGACACGGGTGGGATTTCGGAGCTGGTGGAATACGATAAGAGTGCTATCATTAAAAGGGCTTCGATTCCCGCTAGGGATTTGAGGATCCTTGGCCCTGTCTTCTCTCACTCCTCCACGATTCTTGGTATGTTCAAAATTTTGAAACTATGGCTTTCTTTTCATTTTTTTAAAATTCTCTGGGTAAATTGCTTTTGATGGATTTAGTTTGGTTATAGTTACCCATTTTTTACTCTACTGATTTCGAGCTAGTTGATTGAAGGGTTCGCCTGATTTAGTGTTCCTTTCGTATGTACTGAGGATTTATGGACTAGGAAGTGTAGAAGCTGTGAGTTTGGAGTGGAATTGCATATGCTATTAAGATTCAGATTTTGGGGTATACCTTGAACTGTATAAAAGTGCTCTCATTTTTAGGTTTGAAGATTGCTTCTAAAAGCAAGATATATAACATTTTGGTTGGAAATGAGTGCCACTGAATGGTTTCTTAGTTTCTTGCTGGTTAAACCTCTGACCCATGCTGTTGTGACATTTCATTTTTTTTTCTTGAAGTACCCGTGTTCTAAGCTCATATCCAACACATATCTGCCCGATATGGGTATATGACCTTGGATCTATGAAATATATGGAGAAACTTGGGGAAAATTGAACATTTTAGTTGACTGTTACTCTCGTGAAGTATTTCCTTGTTCTTGGTTCCTTGCCAACTCTTCAGCATATATTGTTACTCTCCGTTGATTGTTGAATTTTAGTTGGATTTTACAATGGGAATCGATTGAATGTTTTAAGCTATCAGGTATTAACTAAAGGTTTAGTTTGTTTTGGTGATAGTAAGCTGAATACAGTGTTCAGGCAGATCTCAGTTAGAAAAACTCCCATTGTTAAGGTCACATGTACATGACACCACCATGCTTAATCACACGAGTTCCTTGGCAGTTAGCACTATTGTGATTGAGTGATTGAGAATCTTTTTTTGCGAGCAACCAAGCATTTGTATTCTACTATTTGGTTGTATGCTCTCAAAAGAGGAAGGGTGCAAATTAGTGTGCAGTTTTATACACTCGAGAGTATTCCATTTTTTTTCTTATTTCAATTTCATTATTTTGATATATGTATCAAACAAATAAGAATACTAGATGCTCTGTTTAGTTATAAACATCTTGAAACAGTTGATGGAATTTTCCCTAGATATTCTAATCTGTTTTTTTTTACCTTGATCTATTTTGCTATCTTGATATTGTGTCAAACAATTAAGGATATCGGATGCTTTATTTACTCATCGTTATCATGAAACATCAAGACATCTTTCTGAGATTCTATTGTATAATTTCCAGCCCGGGAGAAAGCCATGGTTGTCAATTTAGAGTTTATAAAGGCTATAGTTACAGCTGAAGAAATTCTCATACTGGATCCTCTACAACAGGAGGTTCTTCAATTCGTGGATCAACTAAGACTACAACTTCCTCATAGAAGTGCATACAAGACTCGAGGAGCGGGCACAGGGGATGTAAATGATAGTGAAACCCATGTTTCAACTAGCGGACATTGGTTGCCTGTTCCAGAAGCCATGGAGGGTTTGCAGTGTGAGCTTCCATTCGAGTTTCAGGTTCTGGAGATAGCATTAGAGGTTGTCTGCTCATTTCTGGACAAAAGTGTGGCAGAACTCGAGAGGGATGCTTACCCTGTGTTGGATGAACTGGCCCGAAATGTCAGTACCAAGAATCTGGAGCACGTGCGGAGTCTGAAAAGCAATCTCACTCATCTTCTTGCACGTGTACAAAAGGTATTTTTCATATATGTTTCTTTCCATGTCCTAGCTGTTGCTCCTAAGGAGAATGTTCCGTTTCTGGATTCGGTGTCTCTTTGTCTTTGAAGGGAGGGAGGACCAATTACATGACATGCCAGAATGATCAGAATACGAATATAAATTCCCGAGGGTCGGGTGGAATCTCTACCATTTGCTATATACAAATTGAAAGTGCAAACAAATATATGATCCATTAAAGATGTAACTGATTGATGGTGCCTGTTAAATGTCAGGTGAGGGATGAAATCGAACATCTACTGGATGACAATGAAGATATGGCGAATTTGTATTTGACAAGAAAGTGGATCGAAAATCAGCAACTGGAGGCTTTATCAGGAGCTGCAGCCTCAAATTGCATCACTACTATCATGCCTCGTCTACCTCGACTTGGTTCAAACAGGAGTGTAAGTCTGGTGAGCAGCCACAATTTGGACGACGATGATGTCGAGGATTTAGAGATGTTGCTTGAAGCTTATTTCATGCAGCTGGACGGAACACGAAACAAGATATTATCTGTGAGTATTTGCCTTTATCATGTAGAATCGATGCATCTACTTTCATCTCCTTGACTTTCTACATTCGCAGGTACGCGAGTACATCGATGATACAGAAGACTATGTTAACATCCAACTCGACAACCAACGAAACGAGCTCATTCAACTTCAGTTGACATTGACCATCGCTTCGTTTGCCATATCCATCGAAACATTGGTAGCCGGGTGGTTCGGCATGAACATCCCTTATACGTGGGACCACACGGAGGGGGTATTTGATATCTTTGTGGGATGTATTACAGCAGGGAGTGTGCTGATTTTCCTGCTTATCCTAGGATATGCCAGATGGAAGAAGCTGCTTGGTTCTTAAAACTGGTCCAAGTCAAACTACGGATATGCATTTTAGTATAGTTGTGCTTATTCATGGACACCCCAACAATGGGATGCCATTGTAGTTACCGGTGTGTAAGACCGGGTTCAGTTGACGGTTAATAAACTGTTTTGGTTAATCGGTAAATGCAAGTCGTTCAATTTCTGATTGATTAATCAGAATATTCGGTTTGGCTTAGGTCAGGTAATCGTTTGCTTATTATGGGAGTTAAACAATTAAAATATTATTGGAGTTCTCACTATTTTTTTTATCTATTTATATTTTCTCTTAACTATTTAATTATAAATAAAGTTATTCGAACTTAAATCTCTTAAGATAAGATTATTTTTTATTTATTGGAATTACTCATCATACATAATGGTTGGTTTAGTTATTGAGAAAATTTTATTTACCGTTTAGGATTTTAGTTTGAGTTGAAGGGTTTAAAATTAAATTTTAGATTTAGAGTACAAGACTTAGAGTTTCAGTGTTAAGTATTTAGAGTCTAGATTATATAGTTCAAATAAGAGAGATTGTGTAAATTTATTTTACACATTATATATCAAAGGCTTTAAGGGTGTAAAATATAAATTAATTTATCGATTTTTTTTACAATCAATTAAGTTTTTGAACTAAAAAATTTAATCAATTAAGTGATTTGATTAATTTTAACAATTAAATTTTAATAGTTTTTTTTGGCCATGTTGGTGTAGTACGTCATGGCATAATATTTTTAATTTTTTCAGATTTTTATTTGTTTTAAGAGTTCTAAAAATTTTATAAAAAATTATAAAATATACAAAAAAATATTTAATTTTTAAAAAATTATAAATGCCACACGGTAGAGTTGCAGTGTATCATGTGTTAGAATATTTAAAAAAATTGTCAAGATTTAATAGTCAAAATTAGTCAAAATGCTTAATTGATTTAACTTTTTAATTCAAAAACTTAATTGATTAAATCGATGTTCAAGACTTAATTAGGTAAAACTTAATTAATTTTCCCTCTAAGAGTTAACTTCTTATACTCTTAAGTCTTAAGCTTATATCAAAATATAACATTTAGTTTTTTTGTTTGTGATTAATCTCAACTGATATTAAAATATGTATTTACCTTTTTTTCAATTAATTTTCATGGGCCCTCCGTAGACCGTAGCTAAACCTTTATTCTAGTCGACAAAATTCCAGAATCGCGCGATAACTCGTGTTGTTGGATTAGGTGTCGTTTCAAACATCAATGGAGTCTCCCTCTTCCCCCTCTATCTATATATATTGCAGCTCAGTTGTGTTCTTTTGTCACTTCTCCGACAACCTAAATCGACCGCAAAGAAACAGAATCCTCTTCTTCCATGGCACTTTTCGCCAAAGTTCTAACCAAAATCGACGTGGAGAGAACATTGTCAATACCAGACGGCTGCTTGCAAGCATTACAACACTCCCAAGGGAGCCACGGCAAGGAGTTGCAGGTCAAGGACGATGTCGGAATCCTATGGAACTTCCGTTGCATAATTCGATCTGGGGTTGTCCCCAAACTGGACATCGTCTACGGTTGGATCCAATTCGTCCGGTTCAAACAACTCAATTCCGGTGACAGTGTCGTCCTTTACAGAGACGACGACTCACTTACAGGGGCGCATTACAAGATCGAAGTTTTCAGGAGCCACGAATCTTCAAGTTTTGTTCAAAAACATATAAATTTATCCTAAAAAAACAACCCCTTTTTTCAGATTGTAAACATTCACCATTTGTCTAATTTTACCCAACATGACTGCTCTGTTTTTCCAGATTGTTAAAATGTCCATAGTGATTGATAATACCAGTTTTCTTCAAAAAACCCATTTTTCAGTTCCAATTTTTGGAAGAAAAATTACTGAAAAACAAATCATTTCAAAGTGAAAAACCAGAGGTTTACGAAGAAATGAATTGTTTGTTTAGGACAGACGAGTAGTTGTTGAAGAATCGTAGGGATCGTTCGAAAGCAAACGAAATGCAACGATTCCTTGTAATGAACTGCGGGTTGCCTCGCGATTATCTTTTTAATTGGTCGTTCGATAAAAATGAAGGTTTCACTCGGAATCGCGCGATGGATATCATAATTTTTAAGAGTGATATTTAAGTAAAAAAAATCGAGAAAGTAAAGAGCTTGAGCTAAATCTCTAACAAAAACAGTCTGAAACTGGATGGATATCGTCTCCGGTTTGATCCAATTTGTCCGATTTAAACAACTCAACTCCGGTGACAATGTCGTCCTTTAATTGTAAGAAGAGAAAGTGAAGACAATTTTCCATTTTTTTTTCACCCAACACGACGACCTTCCAAACTGTCACGGGTCGACCTTCTAAACCCTTAGATGGGGTCGTTATATTAGGTTGCCAATGTAATTTAATATTATCGAATCAATTAACCAAGACTAGACTTGTAAATTTGACCCGAGACTCGAACTGATTTACTAGACCTGAGACTCGATATCGACTTAAACATTATGAGCCGAAATTTAATCTGAAACTCGAAATAAATCGAACCGAAACCGACTTGAATTTTAGTTGAACCGAACTCGATATCGACTTAAACATTATGAGCCGAAATTTAATCTGAAACTCGAAATAAATCGAACCGAAACCGACTTGAATTTTAGTTGAACCGAAATGGACCTGAACCGAAAACAACTAGAACTAAAGAAAAAATATTAAAAGAAATAAAGAAATATGAAATGTAAGCAGTCGCACAACTCACCAAAAAGTCAAATAAATTGATTTTATAAAGCTATAAATAGCGTTTAAAAAATTAAACCGCCTAAAAACTCGATTAAAAACGACCGATCTTCTGTTAATTTGAGCCGAAATTAGTTGAACTGATATAACACGTACCATCATAGACCGAAACTAAAACCGAACTAAAATTAAATTTGAACCGATTGATATTAAATCTGAAATAATCCAAATTGAAATAAACTGAATTAAATTAAATGATCCATTCGTCACCCAAGACTGGACATCCGAGTAGTTGATTACTCCGAGGATCGTTCGACAACAAACAAATTTAAGGATTGGTTGTAAGTGAACAACAGGAATCGTGAAGGTCGACTTGCGATTGTCTTTTCAATCAGCCGGTCCATAAAAAGTAAATTAAAGAAGGTATCATCGCGCTTTCCAACAGCTGCCGCGTTTTTTAGTCTAACTTTACTATTTGTGTTAACTGTATCGGACATCCTAAATTATAATTTTTATTTTAAATTAATTTTTAAATTTTTTAATGCTTTAATTACATCCTTAAATTATTACTTTCATTTTAAATTAATTCTCAAACTTTTGAACGTTTCAGTTTCATCCTCAAACTATAATTCTTATTCTAATTTAGTTCTCAAATCCTTGAACATTCTAATTTGACCCTTGAATTATCAGTATTTGCTAATTATGTCATATTTTAATAAAATCGTTATAAAAATGGTTTATTTTATGTAAAAATTAATGTGTATTATGTAATAATATGATGTGGCATAAATGATAATTTAATGATAAAATTAGAATATTTAAAAGTTTAGGGATTAATTTAGAATAGATGTAATAGTTTGAGGATAAAATTAAAATATTAAAAAGTTTGGGGGTAATTTAGAATGAAAACTATTGGTTGGAGATAAAACTAAAACATTCAAAAGTTAATAAATCAATTTAGAATAATGGTCATTTGGGCTAATATAGGTCCCTCAATCCCCATGCTTTGAATTTTAAGCATTAACGTCCTATCTCATCTCAATCAATGATTCTTGATTTTGAGGTCAAAACAATGAAATTTTTTCATATTATACAAAATACTCACAAAACTAAAACTATATTAAACTGCTCAAAAAGTCCGGTACTTCATTTTTCTTGAAGTATTCGTGTCTGACGCTCGTTTCCGTTATATATCCGGACGTGGGTATGAAAGATACTTCTTCAAGAATCCTTCACATGCACAAAAATATTTAAAGAAAAAGAATAAAACACATGTCCGACACTTGCACCGAGCCATTCAATCGCTAGATATCATCATCAAAGTTTCGCTGTTTACGATTTCATACACTTCCGGCTGCTAGCGCAATCGAGTTGTTTCTCGAATCTCTCTAGGTTACTATACACAAATTTATGCCATCGCAAGTTTGATTTCATTACAGTGTCCTGTAAGAAAGATGTACCTGATAGGATTATCTAGTCGAAGAATGGATTACTCGGTTATAGTTGGGGTTCACTGCCATTGCATTTTCAGTCTTGAAGAGTTCGGAATATGGTAACTTTCAGCACGATCTCTTCCGTATTAATTAGCTCGAATATGCAAACATCTCCTTCGTCTAAATTATTATCCAAGACAAACTCGGACCATCCTTTGCTGAACCTCAAATGGCCATTACAATAAACACATTGGACCGGCCACTTTCTCCCTTCTGACACTTGAAGCATGATGATCCCGTCGACTCCGTTCAGATATTTCTGAGCAAAGCAGCGGGGCAAATGCTGCAGAAGCGAAAGGAGAAACGAAGTTAGTCTAGACAATACTTCGAAGCTCGAATTGAGAAATTATATTGAAGGAGAGAGTCTGAGTAACATAGCTTACGAGAAGTACTCCCTTGTATACATAGGATGGTCGCAAGATAACCCTGCAGAAAGGATTGTCGGGTTTGAACATCGAAGCCGCACGGAACGCGCCCTGTTTTTCTTCAGCCGTCACATCTCTCCGTCTCCGGGGAACACTTGGAGAGTTCGGGGCAGGAAGCTCTTCTTTCACTTTGATTTTCCATAATGCCCCGTGTTCATCCATATCTTCAATGAATTAGAACAAGAAAAGTCAGTAACACCCTATAGAAGAAAGCATTCGAGTTCATCGAGCTTACTCAGATCGTGTTCTTGTTTGTTAGCTTTGGTGATCTGTTGTGTTTCATTCGAGAAATGCAGTCCGCCTTCATCTCCGGTAGTGGTAAGCTCAACCCCATTAAACTGAATGCCTTTGTCTCGGGTAGATTGAGGCATTGCTCGTAAATCACAGGGGTCGCTTTCCTGATGCAGGCATGTAGAGTTCTTGTATCTCTTCCTATCACGATCTAGACATTCATCAACTTCATCAGCAAAGTCTCCATCTTTGACGTCTTTTAAATGCAGATTACAACAAACAGGTTCGTGTGAATGATTCAGATCATTCGACAGATAGTCGATCTCCGAAGCCTTCAGATTATACACATTAACATCAAAATGTGAATCCCCTTCGTATTTGAAGACCAAGAAGTACCCGATGCAGATGGAATAGTATTCAACAAATGCATTCCAACCACTGTCCAGCCATATCCTTTGGTTATCTTTCCACAATTCTACAAGCCATCGGCGACCATCCGGAACTGCAAGCGTAACAACCGAAGAGAGCTCGCCGCCAAATTTCTTGATGAACTTATTCGGTATCCTCTGTGATCACGAAAAACAAGTCAGAATCCAAGAGTTATCAACTATCATGTTCTTATTGCAGAAGAAACAACAAAACATGTTCTTATTGTTCAAACATTGCAGCTGAACACAAATGCTGGTAATAGTCAATGATGATGATACATCGATTCGGAATTATGATCCCCGATGCAACAATTTTCGGAAACCAATTTCCAGATTTTTACTGCATACTATGAGGTATTATCTGTTTCGGAAGTGAAAACCGTATGTGAGATCATTTTTACCAACAATAATCGTTTGACACTCGTATCTGACACATGAATATCGAGATATGATCTCTAAAAAGTACTCCCAATAGAAACATAAAGCTCAGCCTCCCAATCAATCTAGGGCTTCTAAAATTTAATTATCCATATTTTTATTTTTTTAATTTGTTAAATAAATTAATTAATTTAAGAGTAAAAAAATAATTTTGTTTCCTAAATAAATAAATTTAACAATGAAAATAATGTGTTTGAAATATTAAATTAATTGTTCAAAGTAACTAGATGAATAAAATTTATATGATCTTTTTTGGTGCCTATTTTTATGCCAACACTAAAAAAATTAAATTCTAAACTTTAACTTTAATTTTTAAATACTAAATCGTAAATTCTGCACCCAGTACCTTAAACCCTAATCCCAAATTATAACCTTAAATTCTAATCCCAAATTATAATTTTAAACCATAACCGTAGACTCTAACTTAATTTTTTATTGTTGAGACACAAATATAGACAGAATTTCTACTAATAGAATATGCTTGGGTTAATTTTTAGTTTTAGCGGGCTAACAAAATCTCGGAGACGGCCACGCGTATGCGACACTCACGCAGAAATCAAAAAGAAACAAAACACAGGAAAAGTAAGAAATTATAACTTTCTGAGTACAATTCCCTCAGTTTCAGTCTCATAGGGGAAAGATCAAAGACTGGTCTAGATGATCCAAAAATGGGATAATTACGATACAGATACCTCAAAATTCTCTTCTTTTCAACTACCTACCACAGTTTTAGATCATGCACAAAAAAAACCCCTCAAATTTGCAGAAAAGTTGTAAATTTTCCCAGGAACCAAACAGAGAGAGAGGACTTAACTAGCTTCTTGTCTTGAAGAATGGAGGGCACCATTAACTTGTAGAAGATGCAGGAATTGTTGGTCTGGGGCAAAGATGGGCCCGCTAGCTGTGACATTGTTTTCTTTGACCATCAGGAAATGAAAAACTCTGAGACAAAAGGATTTTTATGTTTCTCGGAACAAATTCCTTTGATAGTTTGATACTTTCTATGTTTTGCAATAATAAAAGATTGTTTGTTTGTTTCTTTCTTTCTTTCTTTCATGTGGTACCGACACTTGCACTAGCTTTATCCTACTGTGGGTCCAAACCAACACTAAGAAACACTGAAAACTAAGGGTCCGTTTGTTTGAAATAGTTTATTTTCAGGAAAACACTTTCCCCCTTTTCTGGTATTTAGCTGGGTAAAACCAACTACGGTCAAAATAATTGAAACTACAGTCAATGGAAAAATAACAAAAGACCTATGTAAAACGACTTACCGAAAAATTGTTGGTAAGTCATTTTCCTAAGCCGTTCACTTTTTCCCAATCCCTCTACTCTCGTCTCACCAACGTCATTCTCTCTTCTCTCATTTACCGTCTTCGCCTCTCATCGTCTCTCGCTCTCAACGGCAATCTCATCTCCGTCACCTTCTCCACAGGTAAGCATCGTCATTCTCTCTTCTCTTTTTCTTTTTTCTTTTAAGAAATGGATTTTTTGTTCTTTCTCATATCTATATTTCTTATTGATTTTTCTCATTTCATTGCATCACTGCCATCAAATTTTCCACGAAATTAACTCTGGGCGTTAGCGGTTTTTGCTTTCTTGCATTCGATTGTTCTCTATTGGACAGTTTCAGTGTATTTTTATTGTTATACAAGTATAAACTTAACGTGTTGATTTAGTTTTAATCGATTAAAGATTAATTCAGTTTTCTTGATAAGATTTTTCGTTGCAAGAAGATCCAAATGAACTTTTAATCTTATTATTCTTGCTTTTCTTGTGTTAATCGGTCTCAATAAAAATTAGCTTATTAATTTAATTTTAGGGTTTCTATCAGTATCAGTTTATTGATTTTTGAATTTCGTGGTTTTATTGTATCCAGCAGTGAATAGAAGTTACATCACTAACTGAAGAAGAAGCAACTTGAGGTACTAGTATTTCTGGTAAGTTTAGTTTTCTTATTATTTCTTTTGAAAAATGTTAATGTTATGCTTTTTCATGCAATTTTAATCAGTTGCTTAAATTTGTACATTTTTTGGATTTAAGTTTTCCCTCCACTTTCAATTAATAAGTTTTAGAGTAGTAGTTTTGCTAGAACTTAATTGTATGTGTATTTTATTTGTTGTAGTTTTAATAATGGCTAGAGTATTAGGGGTAGTGATTTTGTGGTTGTGAGAGTGTCAAATGAATGAATCATGATGACTGTGATCCGTTAGAATAGTTGTAGATGGGCACCCCCTAACAACAAACAATTTGACCATATTGACACCAAGTTGTGGATCCTAAGGGATTCTTGGATGCCTGATCAGAGCTGTAGGGTGTGAACCCCAATTTACAGTATCTAATCGTAGGCTTCATTCTTAACTCTGTGGCCGTGTTTTTTGTGCCAAGTGTACGACAAACACAATTTTTGTTCCATCTGATGAAACCAGAAGCTGGTCGTGAAGATTCGGAAAGGATTAGGGTATGTAATTATTGCTTTAAGCAATGGGAACAGTAACCTCACTACCGTGTGAATTATAAGTCTGGTCTTAGTCATCGTGAATCTGCTCATATGAATGGTGCTGAACAAAACAGTGAGTCATCTGAGATGAGCATGTATCGAAGTTCAGCCTTCGTAGATTCTTCTTCGTGCCATTGCTCTATGTTGTGGCAACAGGTACCTTCCCCACTGCTAACATATTTGACTGAAATTTCTCATGCCTTTGAATAATATTAGAATGCTTGTTGAGAGGGAGTAGCTTTAATGGTTTAGTAATGAATCTTTCATGATATCACTTGTGTTGGGATGGGCCTTTACTACTTTGCTCTATGTTTTTGTGTTTGTCAATTCATATTCAAATTGCACAGCCTGCTTTGGTTGGAATCCATAAGTTCTTGTACTTTTATTTTATGATTTCAAGTTATTGATCAATACTTGTTACTTTCTTAACTGTCTCATGCTAAAAACACTGAGGCAAAATCTTGAAGTGGTTCACTGTTAAGAGATCAAGAAATTTGAAGCAAAAAATGAGCAACAGAATGTTGATGAAGGTGAAGCTCCTGCTTATGACGTGGATGGTACAGTTGTTGTGCCTGTGGATTTTGAGAGCAATCGGCTGCTGTGGCTCCCTCCGGAGCCTGCGGATGAGAGGATGAGAAAGAAGCTGCTCAATTTGATGATGACAATGATGAAGAGTGGGATATTTACACTACTAATTTTGGCAATTGGCACTAGGGAACGTAGCATGGATAAGTCTCTTGAGGAGAACAGACGGGCCATGAAAAATATGGTGGAAGGGCATTTTTTTTTGTTGAAAATAACCCGGTGAAGATTTTATTAATAAAGTAAGGAACAAGCAGAAAACTATACAGCCCTAAAGCAGGCCGAACGCTAAAACAGCCCAAGAACAAGGAATTAAAAAACCCAAAAAAAAAAACAACAGAAACAAGTCGTGCAAAGAAAACAGTAAAACGGCACCGGGTAGAAAACTATCTTTGGTCCTCTTTGAAGGGGAATACTGGAAGTCGCAGAGAAAAGAAAGATGTCCATCAGACTATGGCGAAATCATGGTGGTTGCAAGAATCGTCGGTCGAGATCAGTCATAGCTAGCACCGCCGGAGGCCCATCTTCAACCCAGAAAGCATCGGCTGAGAGATCTTTGTCGACCTGGGCCATTTCATGTGCAGTTCTGTTACCATTTCGATCCACAAACGCGAAGGAATAAGATCGGAAGCTCACGGTGAGGTTCTTGGCGTCAGCAATGAGCGGTCTGAGCACTGAATGGTCATCAGCTAGAGAAGTGAGCTTGGAGATGACAGTACGCGAATCGCTCTCCAAAGTGACAGAGCGGCAACCCAAGTCTAGAGCAAATTGAAGGCCATGTACCACCGCCTGAGCTTCTGCGGCAACGCTGGAAGCAACGGGGAGATTGGGCCGTGTGCAAGTCCCCTACAGAAACCCTTCACTGTCCCTAACCACAACCCCCAAACAAGCACGTCTAGAGGAAGAGTTGAAATGGACATCGACATTTACTTTCACTTGAGGGTACGATAGGGGTTTCCAATGAATCTCTTCTTGGGCGGAATAGTGATGAAGACGAGAAGCAATGGTTACAAGTTCTCGAGAGTAGCTCTGACAGAAGGTAAACACTTCCCTTGGCTCTTGTTTGCTCCCTTCATGCACTAACTTATTTCGAGCATGCCATAAAGCCCATAGTATAATTGTGAAAGCAATCCTTTGTTGCTGATTTAGAGAAGAAAATAACCAATAAACCCAATCATAAAAAGCACCATGGTTTAGGTTAGGAGGCCATGTTATACCTGAGAGTTGCCAAACTTGAGTAGCAAAGAAGCAATCTCGGGCGACATGTTCAATTGATTCCTCTATCCCCTGACACCTTGGACAAGAGTTATTATTTGCCACTCTCTTCTTGAACAGGTTGCTAAAAGTTGGCACATAGTTCTGCAAAAATCTCCATAAATGTATCTTGATCTTCGTCGGACAATCTATACTCCAAACTAGATTATTAAAAGTTCGCATTGTGGGAGGAGTAGGAGATGCTTGCACAAGTAATTTATAACCACTCCTTACTGAGTATTCACCATTCTGCTCTCCACTCCAAGCTCTGATATCTGGCTGGGCAATGGAGGCGAGCTTGCATCCTTTAAATCAAACACTGACACAATAAGATCAGTGTTCCACCTTCGTGGCTCGGTTAGAATAAGATCCGAGACATGAACTAACCCTTGAACTGGGTCAGTCTGAATCCTTTGGCGAGGCGATACAGGTAGCCAGAAATCATTCCAAATGGAAATGTTCTCCCCTGTTCCAACACGCCAGCATAAGCCATCTTCGAGCAGACCCCTAGTGGACCAGATACTACGCCACGTTAGAGAAGGGTTAGAACCGAGATTAGCCGAGAGGAAATTTCCATTTGGATAATACTTTGCCTTGAGGAGCCGAGCAAGAAGGGACTCAGGATTCTGAATTAAATGCCAGCCCTATTTCGCAAGCAACGCGATGTTGAATTTTGGCATATTCCTAAATCCCATGCCACCATCTTCTTTAAGACTACATAGCTCATTCCACGTAGACCAATGGATACCACGTTTTTGGGGGGATTTCTGCCACCAGTACCTTGCTATTATTCCTTCAAGTTGTTTACAGAAAGAAGTCGGTAGAAGGAAACAAGCCATGGTATAGATGGGGATGGCCTGCATGACGGACTTATTAAAGACCTCCTTGTCTCCCGCAGATATGAATCTAGAATTCCAGTGTTGGTTCCTATTTTCAAATTTGTGTCTTTCAGCCCAGCAAAAGCTGCATTTTTGTTTCGGCCCACAATGGCTGGTAGACCCAAGTAACGCTCAGGATTATCTGTGCTATTGACTCCTACAGTTTGACAAACTGCTTGTCTGATTTCACCAGCCACATTTGAGCTAAAAAATACACCAGATTTGTCAAAGTTAATAAGCTGACCTGAACATGCAGCGTAACGATCAAGGAGAGCCTTGATGTTGTTTGCGCCTGAAGATGAGGCCTCTCCAAAAATTAGGCAATCATCGGCAAAAAGGAGATGAGAGGTAGTAGGGGCACCTCGGATGATTCTGGCTCCTTTTAAAGTTCCTGCATTGATTCTGGAGCGAAGAAGTGATGACAAACCCTCGCTACACAATAGGAACAGATACTGGCTCAAAGGGTCCCCTTGCCGAAGGCCTCTACTCGGGAGAAAATAATCACTAACCGCACCATTCAGGACGATTGAATACGAAACAGTAGCCACACACCTCATCAAACATGTGATCCATATTTCAGAAAATCCTAGTCGACAAAGGATGAGCTCAACAAACCCCCATTCATCCCGATCATACACCTTACTCATGTCCAATTTCAGGGCAAAAGAGCCGATACGACTAGACCTATTTTTAAAAGCATGTAACATTTCATATGCAGTAAGAATATTGTCCGATATCAGTCGACCAGGTACAAACGCACTCTGAGCCTCATCAATACATAACGGGAGAACACTCTGAAAGCGACTCACAAGCATTTTGGAGGCTATTTTGTATAAGATATTACACAAACTAATAGGTCTAAACTGAGACATCTCGGTAAGGGATGGTACCTTGGGAATCAATACAATTTGCGTGGTGTTTATCGGCCCTATTGGAATCTCCCCTGAAGTAATGCAATGCAATAGGATGATACGGCTGGGCCTACGATATGCCAGAATTTCTGGAAAATATGGCTCCCACACCATCAGCGCCTGATGCCTTAAGCGAATGCATGTTTTTCAGGGCTAGCAGCACTTCCTCCGAGGTGAAAGGTTTTGTTAGGGAGAGATTCATATCCCTGGTGATGCAAGGCAGAATCCCTGATAGGATATCATCCGGCTGTGCGATGCCCTAGGTCGTGAACAAGTTCATAAAGTACTGAGTTGCCACTTCAAACAAGTCCTCTGTATGCGATACCTCTTGCCCATTCACGTCACACAGCTTCTCAACTCTATTTGTCTTCCTCTGTAGGGAGGCATGATTATGAAAAAAGCTATGTATTCTTGTCACCGTGTCGCATCCAATTTGCGCGGGCTCATTGCTCCCAGTAAATTCCCTCCCTATCTGCTTCAATATTCAATGCAAGTTTTACCCCCCAGAATGTCTTCCAAAACTTCATCGGAGACGGGAAGCTCATTGAGAAATTCAAGACGCTGTTGCAGATTCTGCTCTGTCCTCTTTCTATCTCTACGAAGACTTTTGTGCCAAGACTCAAGGCCCTTCAATAACCTCTGTAATCTATCAGGAACATCCCCAAAAGATAAAATCCCAAAGACGCTGTATTTCACCTTCAAGGGAATCCTCCAACAACCTATGAACTTCAAAACGAAGCCAATTCTGATTAATTATCAAAGCTGGATCAACCGTGGTAAGGTATAATGGACAGTGATCTGAGAAACCTTTTGGAAGGTGGGTCAACTTAAAATTCGGGAATAAAACCCTACGTGCTTCATTCGTTGCCTCACGGTCCAGCCATTCACGAATATTGGTTCGCGCAAACCGACCTTTTCTCATGTAAACCATTGGCCTGAATAACCAGTATCATCCAAAGAGCAATCTGCCAATACATTTTGGAAGCCTCTCATTTGGCGTTCGCTACGCAAATTACCACCCTTCTTCTCGTAGGAGTAAAGAATTTCGTTAAAATCGCCAATGATAAGCCATGGCAAGGATAAGGTGGAGTGCAAGTGACGAATTAAATCCCAGGCAGCCTCTCGCAATCGTTCCTCAGGCGCACCATAGAACCCAGTACATCTCCAACTAACACCCCTCGATTCCTCAATAATTACATCAATATGACGAGCAGAAAAGGATTGAAGAGAAACTGTCACATCCGACTTCCATCCAACTGATAAGCCTCTGCTTCTTCCTATCGAACTCACATCGATTCAATTCACATACCCACATATGCGTCGAATTGCAGCCATGCGGGTTTCTGTCAATTTGGTCTCAAGAAGAAAGACCACAGAGGGGCTTACATCCTTCAACACATGCTGAAGACGCTGAACTGCCCGGGATTGCCCCAGCCCTCGGACGTTCCAACTGAGCAGCTTCATTGAGGCCGCCAGCCTGGACCCCCCAGGCCTGCCGATGAAAGAATAGGAATCTCGTATGAATCATCCTTAACTGAAGAAACTCCCGAGGAGGTAAGTTCATGCCGAGCCCTTTTTAATCCATCAACATGCTCTAAAGGACTATCTTTTTCCTCGCACATATCCGTATCAAATGCCACTTTTAACCGGGGATTAGAAGGCCCGGTCGAGATACCCAAAATGGGCCCAGTAATACAACCCGCAAAAGGCCCAGGAGGAGTATGGGCAATAAACTTCCCTTTGAGGAGGGACATGTTGGACACCTGCGCATTCTCCTTGTCAGATGAGCCCGCAAAATTAGGCACGATGGGGGCAGCCATTACAACAGAATTTGAGTGCCTATGGTCACCCTCAGTTCCAAAATTTTCATCCATCAACCTCGCAGATCGTGGGATTCCCAAATGCGTCTCCTCCCGCAACCAACGACATGTCGACACAACTCCTCGCCGCGGCGGTGGAAGGGCATTTTAATGTGTGTCTGTTTAATGGAAAATAGATTTTTTTTAAAAAAAAATTAAGAAAATTTACCAAACAGGATCAAATGAATTACACTACATCATCCAAACACTAAAAAAATACTTTTCAGAATCTGTTTTACAGAAATTGTAACTCATTTTCCAGAGTTTATTTTCCAAAAACTAATTACAGTAAAACAAACATATCCTAAGTTTAATTTACAATAGGCCCTTCTGTGTTATTGTGGTAAATTAGACTCGTACTACTAAACTTTAGACATTGTATTGTTTATACTACTAGACTTTTTTTTCAATAACAGTATAAACTTTTATTTTACGTCATTTATACCATTCGGCTATTAAGATTCTAACGATGTGATGATGCAGACAAAATGACGTTTTTTTAAGCACAAAACTTTAAGGACATATCAATTTTGTCACTAGCTATTGAACATTCTGACTCTCGCTGCCCGTTATTTGTCGTCATCCTTCACAAGATAAGTATCAAAACGTTTGCCTTTCAATCATCTTCTCATCAGATTGATTTTTTACGAATTCACTAAAAATCGATGACATTAGACAATAAATTCATCATTTTTAGGGTTTAAAGATTTTGAATTTGAGTGATTTGTTCGAAATTTCAAATGGTGAGAAACATTTTTTGCAAAGGCGGACAACATACCTCGAAACTAGCCTCATCGGACGGTCGTCGGATGAGATCAAAGCATTAGCACACCAAACCTTTTGATGATTTTTCGTCGATTTAAAGTGGGTTTTGTGAAAAATGAATCCAAAAAGAAGAAAGGCGAGTGAAATGTGAATGTTTTCATACTAATCTAGTTATGAATCATGATCGGTAATGAGTGGGTGACTGATTGTGGCAGTCGGAATGTTCGACGACAAAAATAGAATCGTTTTAAATTTTAGTAGAAAATTAATACACCACTAAAGTCTAAGTGCCTAAAATGACGTTTTATGCATTAATGGTCACACCAAAATGACATTTTGGCTACGTTATCACATTGACAAAAAAAATTGTTGACATCATCCCGTTTGGATTTTAACGTTTTAATGTTATAGTTAAAACACAATAAAATTTTAGCACTATAATTAAGGAAAAACTTTGATACACAACATAAACAATACAACGTTAAGACCTTTCTAATTATTCTCGTCAAATAAAATTATTGATAATTTTTTTTAAATTGTTAATATATATATATTTAAATAGTTTAAAAGTGAATATAAAGTAGTATCTGTTCATACATATCTTTAAATATTTAACAATGCACATACACCTAGTAGATAAAGCAATTGAACCCAAGTCTCCTAATCAGAACATCATCCGCATTTTAACTGGGACCATTTGTTAAACTGTTGTTTTTTTAATTCATTGTATATAAATTACTAGTGTTGATTTTAAATAAATGAGTTTAATAATGTTACACAATTAGATTAATTTTCGAGATTTTATAAAATGTAAATTTCATACCAATCAAACAGACCATAAAATCATGTCCAAGAACCCATTTTTTTTCAATCCAGTTCAACATCATTAGCTTCATTGGAGAGTCTATTTACACTGCTAATCAAACCACAAAATTTTAGTATCTACTGTTCTAAGTAGCTAAGAGTTCCCCATTAAAGCTTATGGACATCAAAATGACATGGCAGTTACATTTCTTTCGGATCCAGATCGATTTTGCATCACCTGAAAAAGGTAGAGTTACTTAACGTAGCTTTGACGTTCCTGAAACTTTTCGGCCACTATACCGGTGTCACACGAAATATGGTAACTTTGAGCACAAATTCCCTCGACTGGAGCAGCTCAAAGATGCAGACATCTCCTTCCTCCAAGTTGTTGTTCGATATAAATTCGTACCATCCGCGACTGAATTTAGCCTTGCCTCCTCTGTAAAGACATTGAACCGACCACTGTTTTCCATCAGGAAGCTGAAGTTTAATGAATCCCGAAAGCCCACTTAGATACTTCTTAGCAAAGCTCGACGGTAAGTACTGCAAAAAAATTAAATGTACAGTGAGACGTGCTGTACGATGAAACGGAGAAGACACGTACGGCACATTATATGCAATACACACCATAATACATCCACGATAGAGATATGATGGTCGTAAGACAACCCTGCAGAAAGGGTTCGTTGGCTCGAACAATTTGGCCGTGTTAATTGCTTTCTCTCTGTCTTCAGTCGTCACAATCCTTGTTCTGGCTGAAGCACCTTTATACAATCTAAATTCCATATCAGCATCATCTTCAAGTCCGACGGATGAATCCTGTTCAGCTGCATTTCATCGAACAAGTAATGAGAAATTCAGATTCTTAAATAAAAATAAAATGAACTTAGTTTCAAGAACTTACTATGATCAAACTTCTGCTTTTTCTTCACAGGCTTGTTTGATTTCGCTAGCTCTGCACCTTAAGAATGCAAGTTTACATTAACAGAATCTTTTTTCCCCGTTTTTCGATCTATGTTTTTATAAAGATTAAATGCATTAAATGAAGAGCCATACCTCGATAAGATTGACTATTCGTTCCCTTTGATGCGCGAGAATCGATTTCACCACTCCAGTTTACACAGGTGCCAAGTTTAGACCCGGCAAACAAATTCTGCGGTGCAGGAGGGGAGATGCATTCATCGTCTTCAAGTTCTTCGAACGGATATTGTTTACAGTGATTACTCTGATTGTTGATTTCGGAGTTGCACAAATTGAATATACTAACACTGAAACAAGAATTCCCTTCGTATCTGAAAACCAAATAGTAGCCAACACGGATATAGTATCGCTCAACAAATTCCTGCCAACCCTCCTGAAACCAAACCTTGTCGTCGGCTTTCCTTACTCCTACACGCCAAACATGACCATCACGAACAGAGAGAATGACAGCAACAGAAAGTTCATCCCTGAATTTCTTAACAAAGTTATCAGGTATCCTCTGCAGACACCGCGAATCAAGTTAGGCTCAACGAATAATAAAATCGGGATTCAAATGGCTCGAGTGCAAAATATGCAGATGAACCCTTCATTAGATTGCACCATTCTACATTTTTTCCCTCCCAATGAAACTCATTAAACAAAGAGAGCATAACTATTCAACAACAAGCATTTCACTCCATTTGCCTATGTTTATTACGACACGGATGTAAGGGTCCGATACGAACACTTCAAGAAAAAACGATAAGCAAAAGAGAGTATAGCTATCCAACAAGAATTTCACTTCATGTCGGCTATGTTACTAGGACTCGAATGCAAGTACACGGCAGTGGGATTTAAAGAGCCGCCGCTTTATAGCGGTATAGGCACGGTCCAAAACCACCATATGCATAACCATTATGTCCGCAGCAGCACCTGTTTATTAAGAAAATTTACGACTGAAAACATGACCACAACCATAATTTAAATCCCCGACACAAGAATTTCACTTCAAGAAAAACTAAGAGTCGGAGCAACAACCATTTGGTTAAAACTGTTTCAAGACAGATTGTTTCCTGCAATGCTAACACACTCAGATATCTCAAAAGAATTACTAAACTGAAAGCAAAATACATCAACAAATACATAAGCAACAAAACCCAGAATCATCAATTTCCATCATCCTCTAATTCTTAGTATTTACCAGTTTCTTGTCTTGAATGGTAGCGGAGAGAATAAGCTTATGGAAGAAAGGGCGCGGCATTTTGGAGAAATGGTCGGATCAACCGTATAATGATGCTGAATTTGAGGGAGATAGTTGATTCTTCGTAAGTATATGTACGTATCTATCTGCCGCTTCTCCTTTCTCTTTAACAATGGTGTTTTCCCCCCTTCCGTTGCCCTTAAAAACCCTTGAGCTAAGAGCCGAGTTTTTATGACTCACTCACCCACTCGCTGAGTAGAAAATAAATGGCTTGTTGTATCTTTTAGTACCTAAACTATGTCACTCTTTTCACTTTGGTCCTTAAAGTTATTTAACCAGATCAGAACCTAACGTCATTATTCATCCCAGATTGGTCCCCACTTTTACTAATGGCGTTAAAAAATTGTAAAATATATAATTGTAAAAACTAATGGGTAAACTACTAAGGTGACCATTGAACTATATAGACGTACTTATTTTGATCACCGCCATTAAAAAACTAACAGAGTGATAACGTGGCAGTTTACGAAAATTTGAGTCTTATGGGGATATTTCAAAGCCTTTAACACCACACCAACCTACTCTTGATGATATGAATTGCACCATTATATATATATATATATATATATAATAAAGTAAATGCTAAGAAAAAAGAAGTACAAATGGCTGATAGGAGCTTAAATCTAGATCACTTGGGATGTGTAAAATCATGCAAATCACCAAGCCAAATCAAATAATTAATTAAAAGTGAAATCATTTTAAATACGTTTTAGTTATTAAATCAAGATTTAAAATGAAAATAAATTTATAATTTTTTTATTTAAATTAAATTGTATATTTTTTCTTTTTTCATATTTATTTTAATAATTTTCTATATATAATGTTGAATCGAGTTATTTAATTTAATTAATAATTTTAATTTAATTAAGAAATTAGATTTAACTCGAATGTTTTTATTTTTAATTTAATCGGATATTTTTATTTTTAAATTTAATTTAATTTAATTAAGATGTTCAATTTAATTTAAAAATAAAAATATCCTATTTAATTTAAAATAAAATATTCGATTTAAATTGAATATCTTAATTAAATTAAAATTATTAATTAAATTAAGTAACTTGATTCAACATTATATATATGAAATTACTAAAATAAATATAAAAAAGAAAAATATTTGATTTAATTTAAAAATAAAAAAATCTTAAATTTATTTTCATTTTTAATCTTGCTTTAATAATTACTTTAAACATATTTAAAATATTTTCATTTTTAATTAATTATTTAATTGGAATTGGTGATTTGTTTTATTATACATCCCAAGTGATCTAGGTTCAAGTCCCCTTTCAACCTTTTTTTACTTTTTCCCCAACATTTATTTCATTATAAGATATGTATATAAAAGGGTACAATTCATAGGTTGGTGCAATGCTAAAGGCTTTAATATATCCCCATAGGTCCCAAGTTCGATCCACCCCAAGTCTTGATTGGAGAAAAAATATATTAAATATTAAATAAGATAAATTAAAATTTGAGTAAATTTATGTAATTGGGTGATGACACATATCATCATTTGATTGGTTCATTAATTTTATTTAATTAAATTAAAATTAGGACCAAATTGATATAATAGGTAAATGACAGAGATCAAATGTGTAATTTTATAAATTTTCGTTAACTGTCACGTTATCCCTCCGTTAATTTTTTTAACGGCGATGGTCAAAATAAGACCAATTTAAAAGTTTGGTGGTCTGATTGACGAATTGCTTAGTTTGGTGGTCAAAATAGGTACGTCCAAATAGTTCGATGGTGACCTTAGTAGTTTACCCAAAACAAAATTATAAATCCGTTATTTTTTGTCAATTGATTCGATTTAACAAGCAAAAAAAGTTTGAGACAAAAAAAATTAAGGATTGAAATTACTTTGTTTCTCTTCTGGGGGTCAAAATGAATTATGTTGAAGTTTTTTAATCCTAAAGCTGACTTTGTTTCTCTAATAAAGTTATTTAACCAAATTGAAATATTCAAATAAAAAAGTAATAAAGAAATATGTTAAAAAATAATTAAATTTACAAATTGTTCTAATAAAAATACTCAATAAACCCATTAAACAACTTGAATTATTTGTCGACCAAATTATAAGCGGAATGAAGAAAAAATATATATTTAATTTTCAAATACAACTAACAAAAGATATCATAAAAATATCATATTGATTTTGAGATTTACAATCATATTGTTAAATTCAACCGTTAAATTATTAAAATAACAATGAGGTTCTGGTCTAGATAAGCACGATAAGAGCTATTGTACAAGGCCTTGAAAGAGAGACTCAAAAATAGAGAACTTAAATTAAATATTTCTAAGAAATTATAAATTTATATATATAATTATGTGTATATATATAACAATTATCTAAACTTAAAACATGCAAAAAGAATGACACATTTTAAGTGAAAATGTTTGATTTTTAGATGTTTGTAAGTCATTTTTTTGTTGCTCAAGAAGATAATTTAATAATATTTTTTATTAAGGTAATTTTTTTGAAGAAAAAACTTATATCTCTTACTGATTATAAATTAAGGGCTTTATTTTAATAAATTACATAGGGTCCCAAAATCTTTGAAGCGCCCCTATAAAATAACTATTTAAATAATTTAATTCGGATCATTTGAGAATATTAAAACGTATCCTGAAAATTATAAATTTATAAAATAAAAATCAAATAAGGCAAAATTTCATTAACAATTGAATAATGGTTATATGTCACTCTATTTCTTAAATGTCCCCATCCCATCCCAACACCTACATTCCTCTACATTTGCAATATGAAAACAAAACCTATTGGAAATGTTAAACAGGAGCAAATACAGGAACACAACACGTCCGTCTTCAGGCTCTTGTAACCCACTTCCTTGATTTATCGGCGGAACCAAAACCAGAACTTCCTGGGGGAAAATTAGGCAATTAATAGGTAACAAGTGAGATCAACGCATCGATCTCAAGATTGAGCTACAGTCGACAGCTGATGGCTAAAAGCTTCATATTTAGTCCAATCCAATCATTATACACACTGCTTCATGAAACGGGAAACCATCTAAAGTTGATATGCCAGTTAGCCAGCAGCAGCAGCAGCTCTTAATGAAACAAGTCATGGTTTAATAGTCATAGTTAAATACAATGTCTCTTAAAGTGTTTAGCCCTTACATCTTGAGTCCATCGAATGCACAGGGTGATAGTGTCTCCTGTAAGTTCCTTCTTTATATCAGGTTTAATTTGACTTTCAAGTCAGAGGTACTACTGGTTCTTATTTCCATCAGTTGCTTGATTGCTAGTGACAAGATGATCTCCTTCAAATGATGACGATTTGTTAAACTCTGAACCCAACTTTGTATCACATAATAAGTAAAATCAGCTCCTTGACCGTTTTGAGGATGAAATTTTACGTAAGGTAGAATCATCACCATTTGAAACCCTTGAGCATTAAAAACGTCAAATAATTTTACAGTTGAAGAATCTTCTTAAACTAGAAAGCTACCTTGTTAGCAAATCCACAAGGTTTATCTCTTTCACCCTTCCTGATATTTCACTAATAACATCAAAAAATCACCGTACGAATCAATTCAGGGAACTCCGTATCTGGAGTAATCTCCGAATACCACAAATCAATAACCAAGTCCCTGTGTATTTTATCAATAAACTCATTGATAGCCACCTCCACCGTAGGAGAACCGATTTTCCTCTTCCACTTGGGTGGAGGAGGTGTGCTAGAAACACGAGAATCATTCACAGACAACTGTTTCTTCTCCAAATGAGATAAATAAGTTAGCGGACGAACTGGCTTAACTTTCCATTTGAACTCAAGCTCATTAGTTAAAATTCGCAATGACGAGACGAAAAGAATTGCTATGGGTAAATTCATCCACATTGATGTACTTGTATCTGCATCAATTAACAAATGCAGAAGATCTATCCGTCATATGAACATCCTCTAAAACAGTAGAATTTTCATTCTGTGCAGGAGCAGAATCAATGGATCTAGGTTGTACTGATTCCCAAGGCAGAGATTTGAAAGCTGGAAGGTGGCTTTTTACATTTAAGAGAAAATCATGGTGCTCATTCTCCACCAGATCAAATGCGACTTGGAAAGCCAAATGAGCGTCCTCCTTACTTTCTAAGCAGAGAAGTTTCTCCAATATATTTGCAACACGTTGATGGAATATGCTAAAGTCATATGAACAATATTACTTCTGGTTATTGCTTCCTCAAGTTTAGCTAGCTCGTCTCGGGCACTCAATTGCAATTCCCATGGCCTGTGGGTATATTCCATCCACGATACACCAATCTAACATTCTCTCCACAATAGCTTCCAACCTAGGATCCATCGTTGTTGTTTCATCACTTGATTCAACTGCTTTTAACCGAAGGACGACATATTCATCTATTGCCTTAGAAAGGAATGTATGAACATAATCACAATCCTCATAAACATCAACAAAGGGGCAAGCTCCAAGAGAATAAGACAATGAATCATTGAATTCACTCAAGTAGTAAAAGACCTTTGAGACTAGCGGTGCAACAAGTTGTCTCTGATACTGGCCAAATTCTTCAATAATATATAGGGCAAAATAACAAGTAATGATATGAGTGTAGGTTCCCAGCACAATATATTGAAACATTTTTTTCCCAACAAAAGGAGCAAACAACCCATAGAAAATAAATCCAAGTGTCAAGAACACAGCAGCAGATACGACCTGAAGTGGATGAGAAGGAAGCTGTCATCCATGCTTCCTCATTTCCTCTTGAAATGTTGCAACCCCAGAAAAAGTAAAACCGCACCATCTTGTTCAAACACAACAATATATTTTCTCCCAGGATCAAAAGAAATGATATGATCTACCATGAAACCTTGATTGTTGACGAGGATCTCCACTCGATCATGTTGCCAAACACCAATCCAAGAGTAAGTGGTTCCAAGTTCACTTGCACCCCAGAAACCAACAAATATAAAAGCGACATTGAACAAATATTTCGTTAACTCATTCGTACTTGTAATCTTATTATCTTCAACTTCCAAGTTCTTACCATCCCACTTCACCCTTCTCTTCACCACCAAAAGTCGAAAACCATAAGGGTCATCTACCATGAGAACTTCATTCATCCACAACACATTCTTTGAAAATTTATCTAAATAAGTGCATATGTATAATTACGTATCTTATCACTATCATCACGTTCCTTACCATGAAATTCCTTAGAGCTGACATCAATTGTTGGCGACTCAAAAGTTGGTTCACTAACCTTTGTGCCGGTCTTGGTCATCATTTTAGCAAGGTGCTGCACTGTGCTTTCATTATTTGGGTTGCCAACTTTGGTTCAACTTCTTGAATTCCCAGAAATTTCAAAATTCTTTGTTAAGATGGAGGAAAAGGAACAATCGGCGGCGGTGAAACAGATTATAATTGAGTAATTTTCATTAAAATATGAATTCTTCGATCAGCTCCAGCAGTTTGTTTACTAGGAAAGAAAAATGAAAGAGATAATACAACGGGGAAGAGAAGAGCTGTCAATGGGTCCGGTTAGAACGTGACAGAATTTGGCTTAATACTCAATTTAATCGCTGAATTATTTTCGTTTTTCCAATTTAGTACTTAAACCTAAGGATGGCGATTCGGATATTGCGGGTTCATATGTTAAAATTACTACATGATACGGATTCGGAGTGGCTAGTATGAGCACCCTTGGGTATTCATTATTTGAATCTACATTACTTATGCGGATGTAGATTGTAGATTTAGATATATGGTTTTGACTCTGAATTACAAAATATGGATAATATGGTTGTTTCTAAGGAGATCCAAATCTTGGTCAATCAACATTTTAACGGATTTGAATTTCGATTTATGTAAATTTTGATATTTGACATATGATTTAAATTTTTTTTATGGATTTAAATATCTGAAGAATAATAATAATAAATTTATATATACAGCAATACTCAGATAATTTATGAATAAAACAGTTTTGTTATAAATATTTATTTATAGTGAATATCTATGTATTAAATGAGATTTTAATGTACTTTATTATTAGGGTTTATTACTCATTGAAATTAGGGTTTCTATCTTATGCCTATAAATATAGATTTGGAGAAAGCATTGTAGATAACTCAATATTAAGAATGAATAAAAATCTCTATTTCTCTTATCTCTTTGTTCTTGTTATTGTTCTTCTTTATTTTATTCATAACACGTTTTCAGCACGAGACTCTAACTAACTGAGGTGTTTGTCGTTTGAATCCTAAAGAAGTTAATGAAAAGAATTTGATTCTAGTATGAATCAAAGATAAGTCCTTTTACATTTGTTATATATATATATATATATATATATATAGTTTTTTATTATTAGTTTGAATTGGTGTTTTTTATTTTTAAGGCATGGGTGACCGAGGATGAACTAGGTTCATGTGAGGCTCTTTATTGAGGGTAAATTCGATACTTATATATTCCATCGATTACACGATTTCAATGAATAACCGTAGGTGATAAACTTGATCTTTGATGCACAGAAATTACTACTTCTAAGCAATTTCTTTAATATGATATGTCCCATGAGCTTTTGGTATTGTTATCTTCTAGCGGTCTTATCAAGAATATATATATATATATATATATATATATATATATATAAGGGTAAATAGTGTCAATGGGATTTGAATCACAAACATACCCTAATTACTTGATTAATTTGACTACAATATGATTTGTCGCTAAGGAACCATAAATCTCACATGTTTATATATTCTTGTCTTAGTTTGCTTATAATGCATGGTCGAAAAGTTCGTGATTATTTATTTGTTATTTAATATTTAATTTATGAGAGTGGGTGTTTTAACCATGTTTTGAGTTTTACATGATATGCTTAAATGGCTGGAAAGAGACATGACATAAAGGGATTATGAGAAGTCGTCTTGGTCATTTACTATGTCTCCATCGTCCCCGAGATGAAAATCAATATCGGTAAATTCTACTTTTATTTTTATTCTTTAAAATACGATTTCAAAGTGTTATAAATCATGGTTTTTTTAATCTACAAGAAGATTTTTATAAATTCTATATTTGCTTGAAAGCAATAATTTTTCTGGAAAACTCGACTATAGACTTCTCCCAAGTTCAAGTTACGAAAATTCATATTGATTCAAGAATTTTTGTGGGAGGCATTCCTTAAAGTAAATGCAATCATGGTGTTTATTTCATAATATTATTGGATCTGTTTCATTTCTTTAAGTGGATGCAAACGTGATAAAACACTATTTAATTAGTGAATATAACACATATATTATTCAAATTACTTCACAACTAAATTTATGTAGTCAAAGTATCACTGATGAGGATATGTTAATAAGACATACTTCACTTTTCACGCAAATAATGTCCTGCAGACAAAATATCATGAAAAAGTTTTAAAGGCCCATTGGCTCCACTCTATTCCCTGAAGTGAATGTGAGATTATATAACGGAAGAATAAAGGTCACATTAATAGTTGTGGTTATGGTCGATGCCATGGACATAGACATGATGATAATTTTAAGAATGCTTGTACCCACCAGAAGTGGGGTTATAATGACGACAAGAGTAATAAAGATCATTATAAGGAAGTGGAAACCTTTTTATTACCAATGTGATGTTATAAACCATTGGTCTCGTATTTGTCGTACTCTGAAAACATCAACAATCATTGAATGATAATGGTCCAAACCATTTGGACGTTGTTGATTTTTTGCCCGAAAATGGCGAAAATGATAATGGTCCAACTCATTTGGACGTTGTTGATTTTTTTATAATCCTTGAAGGAAATAAATCGTCTTCTAATTAATTCTCATAAGTTGATATTTTAATTTATTTTGCTTTATGTTTATTTACTTTACGAAATAATTATTTATGTTATATATATATTGTGACATTTAATTTGTTTAATATGATTACTTATCAAATACAATCTATGGTAACAATTTATGCTTAGTAGAAGCATAAGAAATATTTTCCATTTAAATGTAAGGGAAAAATGTGAGTACTATATCTTAAAGTAATGAAAATATTGATGCTCTAGAAGAGCAATAAGTTCTTGAGAGAAAGCTTATTATGAAAAGTGCATAATTGTCAATAATGTAATAATTGCCGCTAATGGTAATAATATCATCACCATCAGAAGTGGCAATTTTAAGAGAATCATAAGGGTTCTCAGAATAATCTTTCGGGAATTATGGATAATATTTGTTATCAATTGGTATATGAAATAAGCCAATGTGAATATAAGTTTTGGTAGCCAAAAAGTCAGTTGAAAGCTCTTGAAGACCTATATATTGCTACCAAAAAATAATTTTCATTGAAAGCTCTGAAAGAGCTAAATATATTCCTATTCAAAGGAACAATTTTTGGTGGATAATGTATTATCAAGTTTCAAAGAAACTTCTATTTCAAAATTTGTACCACTCATGTACAAGTGACATTAAATCATATGTTTTGGTAAACTAGAAGTTTACAAGTTCATATATATATATATATATATATATATATATATATATATATATATAGTTAGCATGATCGGTTAGACCATCTTGATCAATAATGATGCGAAAATTATTGAGATTTATATACACATTTATTAAAAGAACTTGAAGTTCTTGTGGGGCTTGTTCTCAAAGAAATTGATTAAATTCCACTTACTAAATGAACCTGAAGTTTTTGTGTTGCTTATTCTCAAAAAAATTGATTAAGATCCCACTTACCAAAAAGAATTTGAAGTTCATGTACTAAAGTTGAGATTACATGTCTTGCATATTTGAAGAAAATATGGGCTCATATATACGCAAATGTGAAAAAGTTTTTAAATGATTTTAGTAGATGCATCTACATATGTATTATCAACTTACAACCAAAAGTTTGTGAGATTGATTAAAAAAAATCCAAATTATGCAATTAAAGACTATTCGTCTTGCTAAAGATAGTGGGCTTATATTTTAGGCTATATCAGTTGAAATAACTATTATAAACCCTATTAATTATGAACAAAACAATTTTACAAAATTTTGATTGGATGTCTCCTCTTTATTAGCTAAACTATGAGAACAAAACATTTATATGGTATTTCCATATAGCAACACTTATACACATCAAGCCAATGAGTTATAATAAACTCCTCATTATGATTGGATTTTGTTAGAAGCCATGTATTTCCCATTTTTGAATTTTTGAATGTACGATATATAGTTGAATTTCTCCACCACAACGCACAAAATGAGTCTATAAAAAGAGTTGAGAATATATATTGAGCATGAATCCCCTTTTATGTTTAAATTCTTAAACATTATTTGGAGAATCATTTATGATATGATTTTTCTCAATATCATGTGGAGATAATAATTAGTTGGATAAAGGAAAATGAATTATCATTATCTAGATTCTTGTATATGAACTAGAAGTTCATAAGATAATTCATGTTATTACGTGTCAACTGCCATACATATTTACTGACCTAATGAGAGTAATCAAGTCTCACATACTAGCTGAAAATGCTCTAAATTTGAATTGCATATTAGAGCAAATGGATGTAAACCATGCCTAAAGCATGATAGTTGAAAGTTGAAATTGGTTTCAATGATCAAAATTCTCGTACATGGAAAATAGTATGAGATGATCATATATTGGAGGCGGGTGCTCCTGAAGAGACCCAAGACATAACTAATAATAAAACTCTAGGAGAGTTTCAGGTACCTGAAATAAAAATTGAAAAGATATCTCGACAAGTTATGTCAATACGAAAAAAGAATGAAACTAGAAAAAAAAGTTGTTGACAACAATTTTACATATAATACTTCTATAGAATTAAAGAAAGAAAATGAAGATCTTTTATAGATATCTATCTATAATTATAGATATTGAATTGTCCAATATAGAAAGATGCTTTGAACTTCCAAAAGTGAAGTTTTTGGATCGGTAGTCCAAACACCCAAAAGTGTAATGCAAGTGAGGAACAAATAAATAGTCATGCGATATAAATACGAATTGAATTGTGATTTATGAAGAATTTTAATTACTTTATGGTAGATGCAATTACTTTGGCAGTTATGAAATATTTTATATGCGTCTAATTATTTTGTGGATCCATGTATAGTAAAATTATCCTTGAAGGATTTAAAATCCAAAAGCATTTGGGAATTTTTGAGAAAATTTATTTAGCTATGCCCCTTGAAAATTTATATTTTGGCACATTTGGTATAATCGCCTTAGTGAGTACTAATTGACGAAATACTATAAGAATGATTAGATTTCCTTATATATTTTATAAATGAGTTTAGATCAAGATTCATTATGATAATTTGAATATCATTAGAACTCCTGAAGAGCTTCAAATTAGAAACTTATAAAGAACTTTCAAGCATTTAATGAAAGTATTTGAGAAAAAAGAATCTTGTTATAAGGTTTTTTCTCGACCTAAAGATCGAGCACTTAAATGTCTTTTTTTCTGTGAATGGACATAAGCTAAAAAAATCTTAAAGACGATTCAATATGGATAAAACATATCTATTGATTACCCAAATAATCCTAAGATTGTTGGATGAGAATAAATATGATTTTATATTTTCTTGGTCCAAAAGAATCATATATTAGTTGGTCTAGAAGTACCATATAAATTTTACAATGATCATTACCTTTAGATCTTTCAAAACTCGATGCCTCTTCTAATCACGTAAAAATAATTCTAAGATTGTTGGGTGAGAATAAATATGATTTTATATTTTCTTGGTCCAGAAGAATCATATCTTAGTTGGTCTAGAAGTACCATCTAAATGTTACAATGATCATTACCTTTAGATCTTTCAAAACTCGATGCCTCTTCTAATCATGTAAAAATAATTGTTATGCATGGGGCAAAACCGAAAAATGTGTTTGGCTAAACATATCCATAAGATATGTAAATTATTTTCACAAGATAGGATGCAAGTTATCTTGTGCAGAGATAATGCAAAATTTATATCTCAATCGAAATGTGAATACATAAAATGTGACAAAACGAAACATGTTTCTCCAAAGTTTCGTCCCTCATGATCTTCAGAAGAATAGTATTCGACGAATCCTTTCATGCAGTAATTTGGAAGATTTATTCACTAGTGCATAGTCTACTTCAACATTTGAATATTGTATTCAAGATTGAATTATGAAGATTCAATGATCTTATATGATGTTTTCATGAGGGAGAGTAAATACGCGTTGCACTCTTTTTTCCTTAACCGAAGTTTTGTCCCAATGGGTTTTCTTGGCAAGGTTTTTAATGAGACAACATGTTATGCGTACCAAAGATGTGTACACTTATTTTCCTTCACTAAGAATTTTTTTCCACTGGGTTTTATCTTAGTAAGGTTTTAACGAGACATTATTTTCATGGATATCCAAGGGGGTGTTATGAATATTTGTTTATGGTGAATATCCATATATTAAAGGAGACTTTAATGTACTTATTATTAGAGTTTAATACCCATTGAAATTAGAGTTTCCATCTTATGCCTATAAACGTAGATTTAGAGAAAGCATTATAGACAACTCAATATTAAGAATAAATAAAAATCTTCATCTTTCTCTCATCTCTTTGTTCTTGTTATTCTTTATTTTATTCGCAACAGGTTTCAAATTTTTAGACATGTTTGAATATTTAAATTCAAATAATTCAAAAATTGCATATGACCCCTACAATTTAAATCATATTTGGTCCACTTTGATTTTGTATCATTCCATTCCATCTCAGTCTAGCTTAGAAAGCCAAGACATTAAAATGGCATAATAGTGAAACTGACTCATGAACTATACATGAATTCCTCTTTTGATCCTTAAAGTTTTTTTTTTCAAAAGTAAACTTTAGAGTTTTATTTTTGTTGTTGGCCGATTTTTACTAACTTTGTTATTAGTAAAAGATGTAATCTTTCTAATCAGTTGATTAGTGACACGTGACACAATTTTATAAAATACTTTGCATCAAATATTTTTAATGACACTTAATCTTCATTGTATTCTTTTTATTTTAATTTATTGAAGGACTTTGAGGTTGATTTTAACGAATTCAAAAAGTGAAAAGGTGTTTAAAGACATAGGTAAATCATAATTGAGTTTTTAATCAGATCTAACAATTAAATTTAGAGATCGGAGTGCGGCATCCACAAACATAAATATTGATTTCGTGATTCCTGATAAGTATTTTTAGAAATATAGCGACATAATTGGGTTTAAGAAATGATGACGATAAGTTTGATTTCAAAATCAAGTTAAGAAGAAGTCGGAGCATTTTGAAAACTCGCTAGAATGCAGGTTTTGTTTCATAATTCTTTAGGTTTTATATACAAATTGCCCCTTAAATAAATGTTAAAATATGTCACATGTCACTGATTAATTGGTTGAAAGTGTCATATTTTTTTCAAAACTGTCAGCAAAAAATGCAAAAATTATAACAAAAGAAAACTTTGAGGGCATTTTTTGACAAAAAAAAATTCAAAGATCAAAAATGAAATTTATGTATAGTTTAAGGGCCGAGTTATCTATTTAGCCTAAAAACTTTGACAAAATCAATAAAATTTTAATGCCTGATAAATAAGGTCATTCATAACATGAATAGACAAACATGTAACAAGTAATTCTAAAGAAATGATGTTTTTGCTTAAGATCAGGATTTATCTTTGGATAAACTATTCTTCTAGAACCCCAACAAGTGGTATCAGTAGAAAAGTGGATATGTTCATTTTAGGAGACTCGAGTTCAATCACAATATTTATAAAGTGTACGTGCATTGTCAAATGGTTAAAAATATCTATAAACAAATACTATATTATAATCACCTTTAGACTATTCAAAAAAATTATTCTTCTAAAATAGATAAAATAACAAAATTTGTTTAGAGGTTTATTTTTCAGTTAAGCCAACCAAGATTTGTCCAATTCAACTCAAACTAAAAAGACATCAAGGAAAAAAATGAAATTAAAAAAGGTTGAGCGTCGGTTTGTCTCAAATAAAAAAGTAGAGGCCAAATTAAATAAAAGTATAAAGATTGAGGACTATTTTTATGCCTTATATGTATAACACCGAGATAAGTATTTAAGAAAACAATTTTAATGGAAGGACTATTTTTCTCAATTTTTTTATAATGTATAGAATCAATTTGTTAAATATTTTTTATACAAAATAAATTGTTCAATTTTCAGGTAGATGGACTAAAATGTAATCCAAGGTTTAGTACAAGAATTTCTATGATACTTTTACCAAATAATTTTACAAGGATGAGTTGTGCAAATCCTAAATTGACCTGCAAGTGATGTACGAAGCATGCATTCAGTCCGCACACGACTATATTTCTTTCGTTAGACTTTATTTCAATCTAAGAAATATAGTTTGAGTTTTTTTTTTGATACGCAAGTTTACTTTTGCAATCAAATTATTAATTTTATAAATAATTAATACAATTTAGGATTTTTAGTAAACGAAACAAGTCACAAAATCGTTTAACCCTACAAACTCACCCTCTTATATTATTTTGACATCATAATGATTTTTCCATTCTTTACCGATGTTTTTTCCTATAACAACTTTTATTTAATTGTGTTTAGTTGAAAAATAATTGAAGTTTTGCTTTGATTAATACAACGAATGAGCATAGCTTGTTCATGTTTGTTTAAAGGAATAAAGCAAAAAAATACCCCTAACATTTGACTGAATAATCATTTTGGTCTTTATTCTTTTTTATGAAGCAATTTAACCCTCAATATTTCATTTTAGGTCAAAATGGTCAATTTACATATAGAAATTATTAGTCAACTAATGGTTAATGACTCGAAATGCGTGACAAAACTACAGGGCAATGCAACCTGACATGACAATGTTAAATAGACAAATGTGACGACTTTATAGAATGACACATAAGTCAAAAAATAATTTTATAGAATTATATAAAATATAAAATTATTTTTTCTATTGACGTGTCATTTTGTCAAGTTGTTTATCGTTAGTTGACTAACTATTTTCAACCATATAGGGGTTATTTTTTTACTCAAAATGAAACGTTGAGAGTTAAGTTGCTTCAAAAAAAGAATATGGGCCAAAATGACTATTCGATCAAACTAGGTGCATTTTTTTTGCATTATGCCTTGTTTAAATGGGTTATTATTATTTTTGGTTTAATTACCAGTATCTGATTCATTGGCTAACAATCCATATCGAGTTTTGTAGAGGCCAAATATGGGGCAACCCTGCCAACCTAGTTTCTCTATTCACAACTCAAAATTCGAATAACTGACTTTGCTTAAGGGAGCTAGCCATGGACGGAGCCATGATTTGGGGTTGGGGGAGCAAACTACAAATGTTTGAAAGTGGGGGCAAATTCATAAATAAATCAAATTTTAAAAAAATTTAAATAGGGGGACAAAAGTAGAAAAAAATTCTTCTGGGGTGGTGGAGCGATTGCCCCTCCCAACACCCACATAGTTTCGTCCCTAGAGCTAGCCCTATCCTGCTAGACCAAAGGATAGTTTATTTTAATGAGTAATTTTTGATACATATATTTGTTTAAAAAAATTACATAATACTACATATTTATTCTTTAAAAACTAAAATCTAAATATCTAATTTTGAAATTTAGACCATAAATTTCAACCTTAATTCACTTTGAACCTTACAAAAAAAAGTTACTTAGTCTTTAGACTACGCAACACTTGTATTGAGTAATTTTTATTGTTTAATTGTTAAAATAACTTCAAATATTTAATAATGCAAATAAAAATTAAAAAAGCAAAAAAAAAAAAAAAACTTCTGCCGATACCTACCAATGCAATAATTATTTTTTTCCGAAAACAAGACGAAGTGATATGATATGTCCCTCTTTTAACTATAACGTTGTTGAAGACATGAATTGCATTAAAACTGTATTGAATCTCCACCGTCTATTCTCTTCTTCCTTATTGGGAGGTCTGCTGTCTAATTTACACGAAGCCGATCGGTTTTAAAACTTGTCGAAAATACTAACCTAAAATTTTATAAAAAGTATAATATTTTAAATTATTTGGACATGTTTCGAAACTTGTCGTTTTTAAACGTAAATTAGGCTGAGTACCATAGACTCGCCCCTTATCTTAAAACTTCAAAAAATGAAAAATTAAAAAAGGTTCAAATTTTAGTTCTGATCCCTCTACTATGCTTGAGTTTGCCGTTTCCTCTCTATATTTTAAGTTGATATAATTTCATTCCTCTGTTTTTATAATTTTTGGGTTAATTAATGACATTATTAAGTAGAAATATCAATTTAAAATAATAAAAGATTACTTCTAAATTCAAGCATAGTGGAGGGACAGAAACCATAATTTAACCAAAGAAAAGCCATTAGAAATGTTAGGATTACTTACACATCAAAAGGTTGTCTTAATTATGGGTCTAGTGATTGTACTGTTCAGACATTCGAAATTTAACATCCCTCTTTTTAATTTTAAGAATTTAGTCCCTCTACTAGTTAAATTTAAAAATGGAAGTTCAATTAATAGCATGTTAATGGACTTTTAAAAATAAGATAGACAAGTAGTGACATTAAATTTATGAAATTAAAAGTAAAGAGACTAAGGCTCAGTTTTTTGTTGCTGCATGGGTCTCTAACGCGCATTTGCCGACTATTTTCTCGCCAAACGACCATTGGTTTGGTCTCCAACGAGTGTTTGCCCAGTATATTTAGCGCCCAAACAAACGTTTACTGGTAGCTAGAAAATCCAGCTTTGGTCACCGGACCATCTGTCCCCAACGGGCGTTTACAACAACCCCAAAGGAAGCCTAAGTTTCATATACCGAAAGAGTACAAGAAATAGGCTTGAAATTAGACCAACAACGTTTCCACTATATATATATATATATTGTTAGGAATTTGGTATACGGGAAAAATAACCTAAGCAATAACATAGACCAAGACATGCATAGGAGACAAGATTTAACGTGGTTCAACATAGCCTACCTCCACGGACGAGAGAAACGAACAATCCACTATAAACGTAGAGAACATGAAGAGTACAAATACATGATAACCCATGTAATCCCAAAACCCGGTGAACAAATCCCATGACCCGGTGGAACCAAAACACTCTTCCCAACATCCCTACAATACCCATCTCTACAACGTAGGCACAATAGTTGTAGAGAACCTAAAAGCGGTTACATATCTTCAGAGAATAATTCTCTCTAACTCTCGTTCTCTTGTTCTCTCATCAAAGTAAATCCTAATGACCAAGTAATCTTCAACCACTAGAATTACAATGAAACCCAACTTAATTACCAATTAAAATTTGAGTCAAAATATAACATATATATATTTTACTTCTTCGCAAAGTAAATATTTTTTTAAATAAATATGATTGAATTTAATGATAACAACCTGCGAGGGAAAATCTCGACTTCGAACCCGATCTGATATAGTTAAAACATAACTCAATTTTGATTTCAACATGTTTTAATATATTTTGAATTCAAACCCGAAAACAAATGATATATACATAGACCCTGTTTGACAATTAGCGGATAACTGATAATGAATTACATTAGCTGATTGCATTAGCTGATTTGACTAGCAGATTGTATTAGCTGATTGTATAAAAGTGTTTGGTAAAATTAACTAATAGCTGATAGTTGTTTGATTATTTAAACAAGTAAAATAACATATAAGGACATGATTATATTCGATGTTTGTTTGAGTAGTTTATTAGTTATTAATATTTTGTATCTATTACCGTTCAAAAAATATTTTGTATCTATTAATATTAATTAGATTATAAAAATATTTTTTAAATATAACAATAATAAGCATATTTAAAGGATTTATATATTATTACTTTATTATTTATATAATTATTTTTAATATAATTTAATTAATTATTAAATTTAAATAAAATTATAAATGTGTAAGAATAAAATAAAAAAGTATTACTTTACAAATGTCACAATATAAATATGTGAGAATAAAATAAAAAATAAAAAGTATTACTTTATTATTTGAAGGATTTATATATTATTATTTTATTATTTATATAATTATTTTAATACAATTTAATTAATTATTAAATTTAAATAAAATTATAAATGTGTGAGAATAAAATAAAAACTAAAAAGTATTACTTTACAAATGTCACAATATAAATATGTGAGAGTGAAAAATTAAAATAGAAAATGTTAAATTTAGGTTATTTGGAGGTTTTTGATAATTGTTAAGGGTAAAAGGGTCTTTATAATTAATATGTCAAACCGCTAATTTCAAAAAGCTCCTATTAGTAGCTTTTCAAAATTAGAGGTTTCACCTCAATCTGCTATTCCAATCCGCTATTCACCAAACATCCAAATTAGCGGATTTGGCCAGTAAAACCTCTAATATTAGCTCAAACTTCTAATTTTAGTTCAAACCGCTATTTACCAAACATGGCCATAATCCCCAAACATTTTGTATCCCAAATTTTAATAAAAATTCTAAATATATTATATAGAAATAATTAGAATTTATATATATATATATTTTAATAGATATATCGGTACATAACATGATATAATTTCATCTAAAATCAATTCCGAAAATTTTAAAAAAACTACCGTCCCACCCTGAAAACCAATTTTAAAAAAATCGACCATATCAGATATAAGAAATAATAATATTAATAGCTAAAATAACTTCAAATAAAACCAGAATAATTATTACAAATTCCATCCATAATCAATATTATTTAAATAATTAAAAAAATATATTAAAATATTAATAATGCAAATTGTTGATGGTCGAAATGACAGAGGTCCGAAGATAGGAGTCCGGCGATGACCGTAACGGTTGTTCTAGGTCGGATGGCCACTCCTGGCAGGGGCTTGTGTGTGTTTTTCTTGAGTGGTAACCATGCATATCTGGAAGTGACCTGGCTCTCTCTTGTTGCATACATGATTTTATACTACCCAGACATGTGTCATGATAGGGTTGTCGTGGTGCGCTGATTGGACTGACTATTATCTGATGTCCTAGGTTTCCCTTGTTATTCGTGACGACTATGTGCGTAGGCACGTGGTCGTGGGACGTCGCTAGTGGTCTTGTCTGTTCGCCATAGGTTGTGAAGGGTATTGTGCGTGGTTTGCGGGTGGTTCTGTGCGTAGCGGTTCATTATGTGTTGTTGTACTCGTCGCTGGGTGCCTCTTGTGTTGTAGCGTCCACAGTCTTGCCTATTCTGGTTTTGACACGTAGCGGTGCTTGTTTATAGGTACTAACAATTTTTCCACAAGTGAACAATGGTTATAAATTGACCTTGGCGAACCTGAGGAATTTCGAAGAGTGCTCAACATGTGATCCCGGGGAAAGAAAGTTTTTCTTCTTCTTTCTCTTTTTTTAGAATTTATTGATGGACTGGTCGGTCTTTCTTAGGAGTTGTTCGTTGTACGTGAAGCGTCATATAATAAATCTCTTTGATAACGAAGCGTGTCGAGGAAGACACGGTTCATAGTTATAAATGAATTCTAGCTTTGTATTTTTGGGTTTTGCTTTGCTTGCCTCGTTTGTGAGTGTCTTTAGAAGAGTAAAGAAGAACTTTGGGAAGGGGAATATAATCTTTCTTTTTCAATGGCTGAATCATTCGTTGTGGTAAGCAACGAGGTTTGTTGTACCATTAATCCAGACGAGTTGCTGACGACGTTGAGTGTCGAGGTCTTCTTGCTGTTAACCATTTCCAATATCGGTTTGTAACGAAGTTTTTTGAAAATTCATTTAACACAAGTGTATCAAAGCATTTTTAGAAAAGAAGTCAGCTACCAATTATTCCTTAAATCAATCCCTTGTGATCTTGGCTTAAAGGGATTTCTTTTGAAAATTCTTTTTCTTTTGAAAATCGATAAAAATTTAGAGTCGCCACTGGCCACTTGGATAAGGTAGGCCGGACACCACAAAACAGAGATTCATTTTGAAAGGGTTCGAGAGTTGGTTACGTGTGGGGAAGGATTAACACCCCCATTATGCCATAAAATCGGTACCAAAATACTTGTTGCTTTTAATCAAAGGAAATTGTCAGAATTTGAAAGGAATTTAATTTGGTGACCTTAATTGAAAATTAACCTTAATTGAACCGGCTTTATCAAATTGGTGGGTTCAAATTAATTGGACATTTAATTAATAAGGTTGACGATGCATCTGACCATAGATTAAACCGACATCGAATAAGCCCGACTGCCGTGTTAATTTATGGTTCGAATCCCGCACGTCACCTTTATGCATGGTGCAAGCAGTTAAAATGTGATGTAATGATTTTATCGACTTTAACCTTTACCTTGGGACGGTAAGAATTAATTCAGATATTTGGTCAACATCTTTTAAGCTCGGACTGTTACGACGCAAATATCGAAATTAATAAATATCTCCATTTTTATGATTTGGACTAATTAATGCAAAATTAATAGGCCGTATAAATGACAATTAGGGAATGACAAACAAAAACACAAAAATAAACATAAAATGCCCAACCCAAGACCTAACCTATAAAGGCCCAAATTATGGAAAGCCCAAATGACGATCTAATTATTAGTTAGGTGATTCTAGTATTTAATCCTAGGTTAATTACCCTAAAAGACTAAACCTCTAACAAATTATGATAATTAATTTAATGTTAATCTCAACTTTGAAGTTCATTTTATCCTAAAAATAATTAAGAAATGTTCGATTAATTTAATGAATTTAACACTTATCTCAATAAGGCAAAGACAAATTTAAATTTACTAAATTAATTCAAACCCTAATCTAGCTAAGACTCTAAAGACTCTAAACCTAGAATTAATTTAATTAATTTAGGAATCGTGCCCCTATGAGGCGAGCACACGATCTAAATTAATTAAATTAATTTGCTTGATCTAGTCTAAAGCCCTAAAACTATTAGCTAGGCCCAAACCCTAAGGCCCAAACTACTAATACTAGGCCTAAAACCAAAAGCCCAAGCCCACCTATCATAAATATACTATGAATATATTATATAGATTTAAAAACCAAATTAAGTATATTAAAAAAGAAATATATATATTTATATTACACAAATATTATGAAGAAGAACCTTTTTGCACATATATATTAAAAGCTATTTATATATATTATATGAAAACCTTATAATCTATATACTATAATCTTTATAAAACTATATATTGTATAACTTTAGAAAAAGGTTATATTTTTAAAGAAAACTATATATTTAATATACGTTAAAAAAGAACAAAAATATATTATATATCTATCATGGAGACCATATATTATATATATTTAAAAAGAACTATATATCATATACTTTAAGAAATCGTATATATATATGTATATTATACAAACTATATATTATATAGTAAACATCAAACCAAACATAAAACCACATATTATAACGTGAAAGCCATATTGAACAAGAACATATCCATAACCAAAATAAGGCAAGATCAATACTAACAATATGAATTAAAGCTGGAAATTAAAATGCATGAAAAAGGGACCTAATATACTAGAAAAGGACCAAAACGTAAAGAAATAAAATTAAGGGGCCAAAATTAAAAACTCAAAACTGATTAAAAAGGGACGAGATTACAAAGCCAAGAAAAAAACTAGGGACCCGAGAAAGGATTTAAAAAAACAGAATGGCTTGCAGGCGTGATTATCCCACGTAGAGGGATTAATATAGTGATTTGCCCATGCGGAAGGACTGCGGGCGCTATTAAACCGAGGTGGAGGGATTTATAAAGTAAATAAACCTTTTTTAAAATAGGGACATGCAATATATCATTTTGTCCAAAAAAACGGTTATAACACAAAAAAGAAATAAGCCTCATTTTCTCTCTAACCCTTCTTGAACTCAGGATGAACACCGCCTTGGTGTTCATCCATGTCGCCGGGCATCCAACCCAGATCCCAAAAACCACTACTATTCCCAGTTTCCGGCCAGCCTTCCGTCGTGTTGGCAATCGCTCACCGGCGGCCGGCAAACTCAAAACCACCAAAAAGGGCCCTTTATCACTCTTAAAACCAAATCCAAACTCGAATCTCCCAAAAGTGGTGGAAAACAAATCCTTTTTGAAGAAATCGAAACCTAAAACCCTTGGATACTCCCCTCTCTGGCTCACCAAAGGCAGACTCGTGGAGGCCGAAAGGATTATTGCCGGTGAAGGGAGCCAAAAAGACACGGTGAACACGCGAATACGAAGGTAAAAAAGAAACAAACTCTAGTCTCGTTTTTTGCTTATGATATGCTTCGAAAGAAAAATGAAAAGTATACCTCAGAAGATGATTTTGTATTGATTGTTCTCTTAAAATCCCCAAGTGATGCCTCATGTTATAATAGCTAGGGCTTTTTGTTTTATAGCCCGAAATTATAGAATTTTGCATTTACATGGAAATTGAAACGAAAATTGCTATTGGCTACTATTATCTATGTTTGTATTCATATTGTAGCTCTATCATTGTTGGTGAGGCCCTGATATTGTTTGTTTGTCCCCCGCTGCCATTTGAGATTTTGAAATGGTTCTGACATTTGTTTTTTTTCCTTGTACGTGAGGAGAGGAGGAGGGGACAAGATAGAGGTTCATCTTGGGGAACAAGTCTTCGACGTGGCCGTCGTCATGGTGGATCGATGGTGAGGTGGTATTGGGCCATTGGGTTCTTCAACCAACGTGGAGGCAGAGCTATGGGATGAATCGGCGTGCGTGGTCTTAACGCGGGTGATGAAGCGTTGTTCACACGCGCGTGGGAAGCTCTAACCATCACGTGTGGGGCGCGTGGGCGCGTTTTGGTTGCTGGACCGTTCGATGTGGCGATCCGGATCTAACGGTGGCAGATGGGGCGGCTGCAAAAGAAAACCAGGGGATTAGACTAGTTTTTTTTTCTGTTTAGGGCCTTATTGGGCTAAGTATACAATGTATAAGGCCGTTGGGCATGTTATAATTGTAATGGACTGAAAATATAAACTAATATTGGGCTATGTTTATTATATTGTTTACATATTTCTTGTCTTTCTGATTTTAGTTTAAAAACAATAATAACAAATAGTAATATAATATATATAATAGGTAATAATTACTAATAACAAACAAAATAACAAAAGAAGCAAATACCATAACAATAAAAATGCTCAATAGCATATAGTAATATTAAGACAACCATGATAGTAATTAAGAGGTAATAATAATAACATAACATCATATACTATAATATTTAGGGGTTTTCAATTGGATTACATAGCAACATATATATGTACATATATAATACTTAGCAAAATCCTTGGATTTTAAACATAACCTATAATATGATATTAAATAGGATAATATGATAACATAGCAACATAATACTAGTAATGTTTTCGGTTTTTCGAGTGGCAAAATATACATATATAATTATAGTTAATATAACAAGACATATACTAATAGTATTTTTTGGGGTTTAATGAAGACAAATAGAATAGAAAAAGCCTACTATTGTAAAAACAAAATAGAAAATAAAAATCGGTCCACCCCGGACAAAATTAGTAATTACACAGTTCAGTGTGCCAGTTGGAATATTTCGCCTGAGCACATGTTGTGATGAAGGTCGATCATGGTTTCTGATCCCACTATTTGCTTTTGAGGCCGAGTTTCATTTGCCACTACATCCCTTCTTCGTAGAGTTGTTAAACTGGTTTGATGTAGCGCCAAGTAAATTAAGAGGAACTAGTTGATGGACCTTGGTGAGTTACTTTTTGAATTATAAGATTCATGGGGATGAACCCTCCAAAGACGTGTTTCGCTACTTTTATCATGTAATGGTTGGTCATGACAAGATTACGAAGGGTTTCGTTTCTATTGGCCACCGTAGAAGGAAAAGGGCCATTGATGAGCAATCAGACTGATAACCTTCGTCTAGATAGGACAAAATATGTCAAGGTAGAGTGTGTTATTGGGAGTTTTACGTTTCCTATTGTATGACACAAACCAGTGAAGGATAGGGTCGTACCATCAATTGTTGGAAAAATGTCACTCGCTGAGCGAAAGCTTATTAGGAGGCTAGAGAGCAATACACTTTGTCGTTTTGAGAAGGTATGTACCCTGATAAATGTTTGGGTACACTGTTTATAAGAAAAAAACCCCAATGGTTTGGATGAAGAAGATTTTGATGTGTTTTCGGAGGGTTCTTTGGTGAATGTGCCTATTCACGTGGAGGAGTGGTCTTTTGGTGGAGGGGGCAACGAACGTGTTGTGAGGATTATTCTAGGCGATGAGGAAGAACTAGATAACTTATTTTCAGAGCATACTAGCGTTCGTGCTTGTCCCTAGAAATATTGCAAAGATGATGTTCCCCTAGGAGGGGTTAATAAGGAAGCCGCTCTCACCGCTATAAGGGGTTATGTTAATGTGAGTCATTGCGGTTTTGATCGCAGCAAAGAGGAAGGAACGGGTGGTTTCGAGTTCGCTTGCTGTTTTTGGTTTGGATGATGAGAGGAGTTGCCTGCGCTTGAAACGCATGTCAAAGAGGTGAACAAATACAGGTAATGGTTTGTTGTAATTTTAATTTAATAATAATAATTTTTTTGTTTATATGCGTATTGTAATGCATTGATTTTTTTATCTTTATATCCCCCTTTTTCGTCATATGTTTCACAGGGACCGTGGTTTCTCTTTTGGGGGCTGTAGCTTCATCTGGAAAACCTTCATCATTTCTAGATGCTGTAGTGACTTCTCTGGTGTTTTTGCCTAGGGAGGTTTCTTCGTGCGAAGGTAACAAACCCATCACTTCGTTAAGTGCATTTTACCTCTAGAGGGAAGTTCGGGGGAAGAGAATTGGTTTCACCCTGAATCTGCTGCTAGGGATTTGTTTGAACTGTATGCGAATAGGTGTGGCGCTTCTCCTCCTTGTAGTAGTATTATGAGGACCGTTGAGGGAGGTTGGGGTCTCATTCAAGAATTGGGTTGTGTCCAGCTTAATATTGAAAGGAATGTGAAGGTCCTCATTGAGAAAAATGTAAAATTGCGTTCACAGGTGGTGGGATACTCCGGTCTTCTTGAGGAGAATGCCAAGTTGTGTTTACATGTGGGAAATTATGCTTCTCAGTTAAGGGAGTTGCAAGAAAGATATGAGGTGGATGTTCGGGCACGGGTAAGGGATTTGCACATGAAGTATACAGAGGAAATTGCTGAGAAACAAAAGGTGTTGGGAGGCTCAATCGATCAACCGAAATAGCCAAGAGCGAGGTGAATTGGTTTTTGAGTGATAGTGGTGGAAACAATTGAATTTAAAATTGGACACAAGGATTTATAGTGGTTTAACCTTTTAACCAAGCTCTACATCCACTACCTTAGCTTCCTATTAAGGATTTTCCCAAATTCACTATGAAATTCTTCCTTTTTTTCTAGGCTCAAGAGGAAACCTTTACAACACAAGACTTATACTCCAAAGTCTTGTTAAACCCTCTCTTACAAGAGAAACAAATAGAAAACTAGAAAAACCTTACAAGGTAAAATGTTTTCACAATTAAGCTCACTCACCCAAAACCTAACACTTGGACATGTATGACAATTAAGCTCACAAGTGTGTTCTACAAAGAAATTGACAGTTAAAGGTACAAAACACTTTGTTTAATCATAGAATGTTGCCTCGTTGTTTCTTGTTCTTCCATGGATGCTTGGAGTGATCTTTTAAACCCTCTAACAACTTCAAGGCCGTTACTATCCATTAGGGGTTGTTAAGAGCCGTTGGAGACATAAATTCTATCCATAAATGTCATTCTAGGCACTTCAGTATCGGTACGCGAGACTCTGTACCGATACATGCCTTAAACAGAAAGAGCTGTTGGAGCATTTATTACACATGGGTATCGGTACATGATACATGGTATCGGTATGAACCCTTTCGTATAGATATGGCTAGGCCAGTATCGGTACGAAAAATGGCTACAGGATTTGGAAAACTTGGGGAGGGAAATCATATTGGTTCTCTTATCACCGTAACGATACAAGCACTATGGGTATCGGTACGGGTCAAACCGTATTGGTACTCAATGTTTTTTTTGACACTTTGGCTATTTAAAATCATTTAAAACATATAAAAAACCCTTTGAAAACATTTCAAACATATTTTTCAAGTTTATAGACTTTTGAAATATTTTGCAAATTAGTTTAAGTCCAAAAACATTTTTCTTTAAAATTATATCAAAATCAAATAGGTTCATCAATCTCCCCATTTTTGATATAACGAAACTACTTGAAAAATTATTTTTGTGAAAACTCCCCATTAGGAAAATATTTTTAGAAAAAGATAATATTTTTGAAAATATTTAAAACTCTCCTTTTTTGAAATTAAAATTTTCAAACCTATCTCACTTCCTTTCTGTTATATCAAAAATTGTTTCAAAACTAAGTTTGAAATCACATTTAAGTATACAAAAAACATCAAGTGTTGGAAAAAGTAGTACCGATTGATATATCCTATCAACTGTTGGTGTAAGATAACATTTGGAGAAAAAAGACAAAAAAAATTATCATGAAAATAATTTTTAAAAATGCCCCCTTACTCAAAGAGATTGTTAGTCCAACAATTCAAGATGAAAATATTGAATTTCAAATAAATAAAGCAAATAAACCAGAAATTCAATTGAAATAACCATTATCAAGATACTCATATAAGCATACAAGGCAAGCAAAAAGAAACAAAATTGTCCCTTTTTGACTGTTCATATATCAAGAAATTCAATTCTTAGTTTTCAGCTGGCTCGGGGTCCCTTTGATGTTAGGGATATGGATTTTAGCGTTTTTGTGAGGTAGCCAAGGAGTTTGATGTAAAAAACCCTTCTGGGCCCTCATGGGAAAGTTTTGTTGCTGAGTATGTAATATCCAATTATTTGATTAGTGACCAAAACGTAAAGAATCAAAAGTTAGTGGTTTTAGTCCAGTGACTAAAACGTAAAGTTTTTAAAGTTCGGTGACAAAAGTGAAAAGTTGAGAAAAGTTCGATGACCAACATGGTAATTTTCCCAAGAATTATTTTTATTCCATAAATGGATAGATCATCTAAGGGTGTGGATCGAATATAAAAACTATGGTTTGATATGATATTTCTATTATTGGGAAATTACGGTTAAAGTTTAAGTGTAATTCGGGTAATCGTATGAGCTTGGAATTTTATGAAAATTTGAAGAAAGTCTTAAAAAGACCCGAAGAGCATAGCATCGAAGTTCGAATCATTTTTAAATCAGTCTAGATTCGATTCTATTCATTATTTTGTATAGGTGATGGAATGGCATTTTTGAAAATAAATTATTTCATTAATGGCATTTTTGATATTTCACCTATACTTTTTAATGAAAATTAATTATGGAAGAAGATAAAGTGTAGATGTTGAATGGTGATTAGTTATATTTAAAGGGTAAAATAGTCATCTGACTATTTTAGAGATTTTTATTAGTATATAGCCAAATTTAAATACATTTGACATTAATCAAAGAAAGAAAAAAAGTTGGAATTGTGTTCATCTTTCTCCAAGGCTGCCGAAACCTCAAGGGGACTAGGTAAGAAATTTTCAATTCAATTTTTGACTTGATTTGTTTGATTTTTGGCTAGAGACATGAAACAAGAAATTGATCTCCCTTGAATTCTCTATCTTTTGACATAAGTTTTGCTTAGTTTCCACGTCTCTAAGTTGAGTTTGATGATTAGGGTGGTTGAAGAGCATGTTAAGATTTCACGTTTTAAGGCTTAATCAAGTTGGAAAAGGTGTTGTAGTGTTGTTTAGATGCTTGAAAAGATGAAAACTTCTTGGAAAACCTATAGGGACCGTTTCGGTAAAATGAAGAATATTAGGGGAAATTTTGTAAAAATTATTTTGATGATGGATTTGATTAGAATGATGTTTTCTAAGTTGAATTATGTTGTTGGATTGAAGAAAACATCATTTTAGGACCAATTTGTGAATTGTGTAAATTGGGTGAAAGAAGTGAAAATTAGAAAATATTCAAGAAGCATGGGTATGTTGTTTGCTATGATACAATGATCATTTTGGTATTAATATTTTTGAAAATGGAGATGAAATGTGGAAGTTTCCAAATTTTAGTTTATAAACCCTAAGAGAAAGAATTTAGGGTTTAAATGGAGATTATCAAATTGTTGGTTGTAATGTGTAATTTGAGACGAGATTAAAGTATTGGGAGCATGGTGGTTACAAAGAAGTACTTGGTTGAAAATATTAATTCTTTCATATTGGTATGTACATGTATTAGTAAAGGTTGGACATGTACTTAAGGTTGCTTGTGTCATGTATTTAATGTACAAACAGATAACAATCGAGTTCGAGTACAAACGAGTGAAGAAAGTGCAATCGAGCTTAGTGAGGCTAGTATAAATTATAACTTTGAAAGTGTCAAGGTGAGTGCAATGCATGCATAGCATGATTTTTATGTCATTCATTATATAATTGACATGTTTAAAATATGTCCAGAATTGAGAATACATGCATGGATCACTACTTATCCATGGAATGTTATTTTACGTATGAATTTCTTAATATGTATATATGTTGCCATGTATGAGATTATGATTGATATAAAGCCCAAAGTATGAGATAGGAAATTAAAAGTATAGTTGGATATCCATAGAGTCATAAATAGCTTTATAAACATTTTAGCACTCCCGGTAGAGTGCAAATTATTATAAGCACTTCAGGTAAAATGCAAAATAATTAATAATTGTATACTCCGGTAAGTTTACAAAAACACTTCGGTGTTAAGCACTTCTAGTAAAGTGTACCTAATATGCTATACTCAAGTAAGTATATGACAGATGACTCGCGTACAAAAAATTTCCTTAATTCAATACTTGCGCTAAATGAATTGAAAAACATGATAAAAAGGCTTGAAAGCTCGATGATGAATATGGCAACGATATTGGTAAGAATCAAGGTTATTACCATGTAATATGTTAATATACATATATCGTGTCATATATGCTAATATGCATAAATTGATAGGTGATTATATGCATTGTTATTTATTTATATTGATACCTATGTGAAATTGCATTTAAATTAAATGTTATTGCCTCACTAAGTATATGCTTAGCGTATGATGACTTTCATGCGTAGGAGTTAAAGGAGCTTCGAGGGAAGAGTAGCCGAGCATCACTTTTATATTTTGGGAGCTATATCTCCATACTCATAGTAATGTAATGACATTCATCCTTTCTTTTGGAAATGTACTAGATGGCATGTATAATTATTGGGGTTGTAATAACTTATCACTAAATATGGTGGGTTAATAGTTGTTGATTATGGATGATGAACCTAGTAAGTCCTATTATGGTTATAAATGGTAATGGACTAAGTTTTTAGTAAATATGGATTCTAAGATAGAAAGTTTAAAAATCTGTCCAGAAATGTATGCAAAAGTAGTGTGTTCGAAAAATCAGCATAAATTCCACAATTGGAATTAGACAGTGAATCTTATATGTATGAACTAAAAATTTTGTCTAGTTTCTTAAAAATTAATAGTGACTGATTTTTAGTTTTATGTAAAAAGTTATGAATTTTTATTCGACGGAAGGTCAGAAAACAAGGTAGCAGAATTTTTGAAATTCTGGGCTGTGACGTGACTCTAAGGATTTATTTGAATTTTTGTGTAATGAATTTAGGCTAATAATTTATATGGTTAGAAAGCTTAATGAACCTAGTTTAATTAGAAAATTTTGGAACGAATTTTCGATGTCTATAAAAAAATTTATAAATTTTTAAGTAAAGGCAGTGCAGGCTGCCAATTTTCTATATTAAGAAAATATAAGGGTTTAATCTTTGTTAGTAACATCACTGACTCGTATTTGGTGACAAATACGGGAAATGGATGTTATTTTTATTGGTATCAGAGCCTCATGTTTAGTCAAAATTGAATTTAAAAATGAGTGGGAATTGTATACATGCCACTAGGATGTCATAATTACTAATGATTATGTGCAGATACTCTGATGCTCTATAATTAGTAATGCTACTCTATATTAAGAAACTTGTTGAAAATGTGTTATGTTTAGATGTCGGACCATCAGGGTTCTAGACATGCGTTTTAACAGGAGGTTCCTGTGCAGAGTGGAAGTAACGAGGTAAATCAGAATGTACCTCAGGAGTAATACCAAGGTCAGACACTTGCACAAGGACAGCAAAACATGCCGGTTCAGGATCGTGGATTGTTCATGCAGGCATTAGATGATATTTTAAATAGACCGAAACCAGTATCTGTACCAAGAGAGTTGAGAAAGCTGAAGGCATCGAAATTTCAAGGTGATTCTGATGTTGACCCGATGTCTGCGGATTTCTAGTTAAATGATATTAAAATTATGTTGGACTCTATCCGGTGTGATGATCATGGAAGACTGGAAGGTGTAACATCACTTCTGATGGGGCCTGCTCAAATTTGGTGGACTACCATTACTACTCAGATTCCTCGGGAACAAGTTACTTGGGAATTCTTTTTAAAAGATTTCTAGAACAAGTACACTGGTGATGTTTTTACCGAGGATATGAGGACTCAGTTTATGAATCTAAAGCAAGCAGGTAGATCGATATATGAGTATGAGTGTGAGTTTAATAAGCTTAGCCGGTTTGCTACAGAGCTCCTTCCGACTGAGAAGCACAGAGTTAATAAATTTGTGGGAGGCCTAGATCCGAAATATAAGAAATTCTTGGTTGCTCTTGATTTGTCTGAATTTCAAGTGGCGGTTAACCGAGCTAAAGGAATAGAAAGGGTGGAACAAGAAGAAGCTTCTAAGAAGAAAACACTGTCAATTAAGCAACCTGGAGGCCCAGTTTTTTACCCTGGTCTAAACGGGGTAAAGGTTTTCAGTAGCAAGGATCAGTTAGGTCGATGTCGTCCGTAAAGAAGAATTCTTCTGCGGGTAAATCCAAGCAAGTCCACAATAAAACTAGTGGAAGTAAAGGTGATAGACTTTGGAATAGACCTAAATGCAAGACTTGTGGAAGAAGACATCCTGTTCGATGTTGGTATGCACCGGAGACAGTATGCTATCAACGTGGGAAGCCGGGTCATTTCAAACGAGCATGTCCAGAATTACATGAGAATCAATCAGTGTTCTCAGAGAAATAAAGGGAACCGAGGGTGGAATTCCCATCAAGGTGCATTGGAAGTTGCATCAAATCTGAAAGGCATGCTCGTGTATATAATATCAAGACCACAGAGAGTAAAGATGATCCTGATGTGATATCAGGTATGCTTGAACTCTTTAATAGACCTATTTTTGCACTAATTGATCCTGGTTCCACTCATTCATATATTAGTTCTAGAATCATACTAGAAAGAAACATTCCAGTAGAACTAATTAAGAGTGAGGTGGTAGCAACCAATCCGTTAGGCCAGAGTGCTAAGGTCAAAATGATTTCCCGTCAGTGTCCTATTAAAATTCAGAGTGTGGATTTCCCCGCTGACCTTATGGAATTACCATTTTGTGAGTTTAAAATAATATTGGGGATGGATTGGTTATTTGTATATAATGCTGTGGTGGAGTGCCGATTAAAAAGATTAATTTTAAAGGCTCTAGATGGATCATGAATAATATTCGTAGGTGAGAAGCTGAATCATCGTAGTGATGTTATTTCGGCTGTTGATGCGAATGAAATGTTGATGGATGGTTGTGAAATAGATCCAACTCCTGAAATTGATACCTTGAAGCAGGGAGTGAAAATAGAAGATATACCTACGATGCGGGAATTTCCAGATGTATTCCCAGAAGAATTACCGGGACTACATCCAGATAGAGAGGTAGAATTTGGAATAGATGTGTTACCTAGTACAACACCCATATCGATGGCACCGTATCGTATGGCACCTGCTGAACTCCAGGAACTCAAATCATAGCTACAAGAATTGCAGAATTGAGGTTTTATACGACCAAGCATATCACCATGGGGAGCACCTATATTATTTGTAAAGAAGAAAGATGGATAGATGAGATTGTGTATCGATTGTCGTCAACTTAATAAAGTGACAATAAAGAATAAATATCCATTGCCAAGAATTGATGATCTATTTGATCAATTAAAGGGGGCAGTAGTGTTCTCTAAGATTGATCTTCGATCGGGCTATCATCAATTGAAGATTAAAGAGCAGGATATTCCAAAGACGGCTTTTAGGACTCGATATGGTCATTATGAATTCGTGGTGATGCCATTTGGATTAACTAATGCCCCGACAGCATTTATGGATTTGAAGAACCGAATTTTTCAGCCATACCTGGACCAGTTTGTAGTGGTATTCATAGACGATATCCTGGTTTATTCTAAAACCAAAGAGGATCATGATGTTCATCTCAGAATAGTTCTTCATATTTTGAGGGAGAAGAAATTATATGCCAAATTATCTAAATGTGAGTTTTGGCTTTCTGAGGTGACATTTCTTGGACATATAGTATCGCTGAAGGAATTCGGGTTGATCCTAAAAAAATTCAAGCTATCATGGAGTGGAAACCTCATAAAAATGTTGCAGAGGTTAGAAGTTTTCTCAGATTGGCAGGATATTACCGCCGATTCGTGAAAGATTTCTCAATGATTGTTGTAACTATTACCAAATTGCTCAAGAAGAATGTACCTTTTATGCAGACTAAAAAATGTCAAGAAAGCTTTGAAAGATTGAAGAAAATCTTGACAAAAGCTCCGATGTTAGTTCAACCTGAATCGGGTAAGAATTTTGTGGTGTATAGTGATGCATCGCATAATGGTTTGGGTTGTGTACTTATACAAGACGAGAAAGTGGTGGCTTATGCTTCTAGGCAGCTTAAAACTCATGAGAGGAGTTATCCTACTCACGATTTGGAATTAGTTGCGGTTGTCTTTGCTTTAAAAATTTGGCGCCACTACTTATATGGTGAAAGATGTTATATATACACAGACCACAAAAGCCTGAAACATCTTTTAATGCAAAAGGAGCTGAATCTAATACAAAGGCGATGGATTGAGCTAATTAAAGATTACGATGCAATCATTGATTATCACCCAGGAAGGGCTAATGTGGTGGCAGATGCACTTAGCCGAAAGATGTTCTCAGCTCTACGGATATCAAATGCAAAATTATCAATATTGGATGATGGTGCTTTACTTGCTGAGCTGAACATCAGGTCTAGTTTGATAGACACAATAAAAGAATCACACGAAAAAGATGAAAATTGTTTAGAAAAAAAGAAGGAAATTGAAAGGGGAGAATCTTCAGACTTCGAGGTAAAGTCCAATGGATGTTTATATTATAAAGGACATGCTTATATTCCTGAAGATGAGGAATTGAAAAAGGAAATCCTTACAGAAGCACATTATAGTCCTTTAGCGATGCACCCGGAAGAAAATAAAATGTATCAGGATTTGAAGAGCCATTTTTGGTGGTCAGGAATGAAAAGAACGATAACGGAATTCATTTCTAAATGCTTAACTTGTCAGCAAGTTAAAGCAGAACATCAAGTGCCATCAGGATTACTTCAAGCAATTGCTATTCCGGAATGGAAATGGGAGAAAGTGACTATGGATTTTGTAACCAGGTTACCATTGACACCAAGTAGGAAAGACTCAATTTGGGTGATCGTGGATCGATTAACCAAATCAGCAAATTTCCTACCCGTCAGAACATATTTCTCTTTGAATAAATATGCAGAGTTGTATATTCGGGAGATTGTTAGATTACATGGAGTTCCTATTTCCATTGCGTCTGACAGAGATCCCAAGTTTACTTCTAGAATCTGGAAAGCATTACAGGAAGCATTGGGTACTCGATTGCATTTTAGTACTGCCTTTCACCCGCAAACTGATGGACAATCAGAGAGGACAATTCAAATTTTGGAAGATATGCTTAGAGCATGTTTCATTGAGTTTGCAGGTTCGTGGGAAAAGTACTTACCATTGGCTGAATTTGCGTATAACAACAGTTATCAGTCAAGCATTAAAATGGCACCGTATGAAGCTTTATATGGAAGAAAATGCCGGACACCTTTAAATTGGTTTGAGTTAGAAGACCGCAAGATTATCGGGGCCTGGCTTGATTCAAGAGGTAGAAGAAAAAGTGAAAATAATTCGAGATAATCTAATGGCAGCTTCCGATAGACAAAAGGCTTATTCAGATTTAAAAAGAAAAGACATTGAGTACCAAGTGGGAGATAAGGTATTTTTAAAAGTTTCACCATGGAAGAAAATATTGAGGTTTGGAAGAAAAGGGAAGCTTAGTCCCAAATTCATTGGTCCGTATGAAATCTTGAAAAGAGTTGGACCGGTGGCGTATCAATTGGCTTTACCACCAGAAATGAGCAAGATTCATGATGTTTTTCATGTATCGATGCTTCACAAATATAGGTCGGATCATTCTCAAGTCATTTCACCTGCGGAAGTTGAGATGCAACTTGATTTGATATTTGAAGAAGAACCAATAAAGATTTTAGCTCATGGGGTGAAGAAATTGAGGAAAAAATCGATTCCATTGGTTAAGGTGCTATGGAAAAACCACAAAGTGGAAGAAGCCACATGGGAAACTGAAGAACGAATGAAAGAACAATACCCGCATTTGTTTAATCCAGGTATATTCTAAAAATTTGAGGAAATTTTTTTAGGGGGAGAGAATTGTACTATCCCATTATTTAATTAGTGACCAAAACATAAAGAATCAAAAGTTAGTGGTTTTAGTTTAGTGACTAAAACGTAAAGTTTTTAAAGTTCGGTGACAAAAGTGAAAAGTTGAGAAAAGTTTGAGGACCAACATGGTAATTTTCCCAGTAATTATTTTTATTCCATAAATAGATAGATCATCTAAGGGTGTGAATCAAATATAAAAACTATGGTTTGATCTGATATTTCTATTGTTGGGAAATTACGGTTAAAGTTTAAGTGTAATTCGGGTAATCGTATGAGCTTGGAATTTTATGAAAAAATTGAAGGAAGTCTTAAAAAGACCCGAAGAGCATAGAATCGAAGTTCGAATTGTTTTTAAATTAGTCTAGATTCGATTCTATTCATTATTTTGTATAGGTGATGGAATGGAATTTTTGAAAATAAATTATTTTATTAATGGCATTTTTGACATTTCACCTATACTTTTTAATGAAAATTAATTATGGAAGAAGATAAAGTGTAGGTGTTGAATGGTGATTAGTTATAATTAAAGGGTAAAATAGTTATTTGACTATTTTAGAGATTTTATTACTATATAGCCAAATTTAAAGACATTTGGCATTAATCAAAGAAAGAAAAAAAGTTGGAATTGTGTTCATCTTTCTCCAAGGCTGCCGAAACCTCAAGGGGACTAGGTAAGAAATTTTCAATTCAATTTTTGACTTGATTTGTTTGATTTTTGGCTAGAGACATGAAACAAGAAATTGATCTCCCTTGAATTCTCTATCTTTTGACATAAGTTTTGCTTAGTTTCCATGTCTCTAAGTTGAGTTTTATGATTAGGGTGGTTGAAGAGCATGTTAAGATTTCATGTTTTAAGGCTTAATCAAGTTGGAAATGGTGTTGTAGTGTTGTTTAGATGCTTGAAAAGATGAAAAATTCTTGGAAAACCTATAGGGACCATTTCGGCAAAATGAAGAATATTAGGGGAAATTTTGCAATATTATTTTGATGATGGATTTGATTAGAATGATGTTTTCTAAGTTGAATTATGTTGTTGGATTGAAGAAAACATCATTTTAGGACCAATTTGTGAATTGTGTAAATTGGGTGAAATAAGTGAAAAATTGGAAAATATTCAAGAAGCATGGGTATGTTGTTTGCTATGATACAATGATCATTTTGGTATTAATATTTTTGAAAATGGAGATGAAATGTGAAAGTTTCCAAATTTTAGTTTATAAACCCTATGAGAAAGAATTTAGGGTTTAAAGGTAGATTATCAAACTATTGGTTGTAATGTGTAATTTGAGATGAGATTAAAGTATTGGGAGCATGGTGGTTACAAAGAAGTACTTGGTTGAAAATATTAATTCTTCCATATTGGTATGTACATGTATTAGTAAAGGTTGGACATGTACTTAAGGTTGCTTGTGTCATGTATTTAATGTACAAACAGATAACAATCGAGTTCGAGTACAAACGAGTGAAGAAGGAAGATAGAAAGTGCAATCGAGCTTAGTGAGGCTAGTATAAATTATAACTTTGAAAGTGTCAAGGTGAGTGCAATGCATGCATAGCATGATTTTTATGTCATTCATTATATAATTGACATGTTAAAAATATGTCCAGAATTGAGAATACATGTATGGATCACTACTTATCCATGGAATGTTATTTTACGTATGAATTGCTTAATATGTATATATGTTGCCATGTATGAGATTATGATTGATATAAAGCCCTAAGTATGAGATAGGAAATTAAAAGTATAGTTGGATATCCATAGAGTCATAAACAACTGTATAAACATTTTAGCACTCCCGGTAGAGTGCAAATTATTATAAGCACTTCAGGTAAAGTGCAAAATAATTAATAATTGTATACTCCGGTAAGTATACAAAAAAACTTTGGTGTTAAGCACTTCCAGTAAAGTGCACCTAATATACTATACTCAAGTAAGTATAGGGGGGATGACCTGCGTACAAAAAATTTCCTTAATTCAATACTTGGGCTAAATGAATTGAAAAACATGATAAAAAGGCTTGAAAGCTCGATGATCAATATGGCAACGGTATTGGTAAGAATCAAGGTTATTACCATGTAATATTTTATTATACATATATCGTGTCATATATGCTAATATGCATAAGTTGATAGGTGATTATATGCATTGTTATTTATTTATATTGATACCTATGTGAAATTGCATTTGAATTAAATGTTATTGTCTCACTAAGTATATGCTTAGCGTATGGTGACTTTCATGCATAGGAGTTAAAGGAGCTTCGAGGGAAGAATAGTCGAGCATCATTTTCATATTTTGGGAGCTATATCTCCATACTCATAGTAATGTAATGACATCCATCCTTTCTTTTGGAAATGTACTAGATGGCATGTATAATTAGTGGTGTTGTAATAACTTATCACTAATTATGGTGGGTTAATAGTTGTTGATTATGGATGATGAACCTAGTAAGTCCTATTATGGTTATAAATGGTAATGGACTAAGTTTTTAGTAAATATGGATTCTAAGATAGAAAGTTTAAAAATCTGCCCATAAATGTATGCAAAAGCAGTGTGTTCGAAAAATCAGCATAAATTCCACAATTGTAATTAGACAGTGAATCTTATATGTATGAACTAAAAATTTTGTCTAGTTTCTTAAAAAAATTAACGGTGACTGATTTCGAGTTGTATGTAAAAAGTTATAAATTTTTATTCGACCGAAGGTCAGAAAACAGGGTAGCAGAATTTTTGAAATTATGGGCTGTGACGTGAATCTAAGGATTTATTTGAAGTTTTGTGTAATGAATTTAGGCTAATAATTTATATGGTTAGAAAGCTTAATGAATCTAGTTTAATTAGAAAATTTTGGAACGAATTTTCGATGTCTATAAAAAAATTTATAAATTTTTAAGTAAAGGCAGTGCAGGCTGCCAATTTTCTATATTAAGAAAATATAAGGGTTTAATCTTTGTTAGTAACATCACTGACTCGTATTTGGTGATAAATACGGGAAATGGATGTTACAGAATACATGAGCATCGTGACTCCTTTTACGCTTGGTTTGAATGCGTCCTCGCCTCTAAACGACCGCAATAGTGTTGCGGATGGAGTAGACGGTAGCGGTGCTTTCAGTGATTGTAGCAAGAATGTATAGGTGTTGTTGTTACTTATTATTATTATTATTATTATTATTATTATTATTATTATTATTATTTTGTTTTATCGTGTATGGGAAAAACTAGTTTTAAAGCGTTGCTTTGGCTATTTCGTTATTTCCTTGTTCAGGTTGGAATGTATCTTCCTCTGATTTTTATATAGCCTAATGAAATAGTTCTTATTGTAGAGAACCTAAAGAATCGTATTGAGTTTTCAATTAAGTCAAACCCTTAGAAAAGTTGAAGTAATGAATTCTTATGCTTTATGAAATGGGACGCGATTTACTCATGTGGCTTGTTCTTTCTTTCTTACTTATTTATGGGTTTTAATTTCTAGTTTGACTTTGTTTGGTCAAAAGGTGGCATCTTTTGCCTTTTATTCTTTATTTGCTGAATTTGGCTGGTGTACTAATTAAGCGGCCGATGTGTTACTTTCTTATGCTGTGCTTGTTTGAGTGTCTTTCGCTTTTTCTTTATTCTTTTCCTCCTTTTCTTTCCCCCTTTTTAGATGAATTTCTTGCTGGGAATCGAACGATAAGATAGACCATAGTGGTCTAAGTGATCTGGAATTGTTGTGCTTTTGATTTCTTTGCGACTTGCAATATATTGCTTTGTACTTTTTTAAATAGCTTTGTAGATTTGCAGAGTTATTAAGCGGATCCGGTTTTACTTGTTATGTTGGTACGGTGAAACAGTTTGTGCTACTTGGGTACCCTTGATTGTGCTAGTGATATTTCTATAAAGCTATGTTTAACTGTGTTTTCTTTAGATTGATGAGAATAGGATTCTGTTATTTGTTCGTGTGTTTTTTGGACGTCGGTGTATGTAAAGGGGTTTTGATATGGGGTTAAAGGATTTGTATTGCGAACTGTTGCGCAGGACGAGACAAGTGCTTGTTGCTTTGAAAATAGGGCTATGTGTATAATTTCTTTTCTTATTCCTTATTGGTTTTAATTTGTGGTGATTTAGACATTTCAGAGAAGTATGGGATGGAGAAGAAAGCTTCTAATTTGCAGTGACAAGTACATACGCCTCCCTACGCATATATTAATTGGAATTCTGAAAGTTGCGTGATTTTAGCCATTTATTCTAGATTGTGGGGTTTAGAAATTTATTGTTGATGTCCGTGGCTCTCCACGTAGGCATATATATATAACGTTGTTGCTTGGTATGCATCTTGCCTGCTATAAATAGGGTTCCCTTGGTTTGTATTTTCATAACCTAATTTGCGGGTAGTTTATTTTCTCCTTGTGTGGTTTTTTTGTGTGGTCTGGCTTGTATTGCTTTGAGAAGTGGTGGAGAAAACATAGTTGAAATACGAGTGTCTTTATGGCTTAGGTTAATTGCACCGTTAGGCAATAACATTCGGAAGGCTACGATTAGCCATCTGTAGTAAGGAGCCCCAACAGTCAATGTATTCAGAAAAACCTAGATGCAAGGTTTTTTGAATACTATTTCTTGTTGGTGTTTGTTACTACATTGGGGTGGCGGCGGTTGATAGTCATGATATTGACACTATCGATGTTTGCTTAGTTTTTGTAGGTTTATAAAGATGTGGCATCAGAGCGACCGTTTGTTTGTCAGTTGTGGTGCTTTTGGTGTCAACAACTGTGTCAACAAGCTGTTTGCACCAGATGATTGACCGAGTGGAACTAAAGAGAAAATGGGAAGGATGATTGTCATTTTCGTGTACTCTGCCTACAACATTAAGAAGCCTGCCTCCTTCAATAAAAAGGGCTTACCGTTGATTCATGGGCTTCCCCTGGTCGGATTTGCTAGAAGGGCTTTTAAGCAGCACCTTATTTCCCTTACGCGAGCTTAATTTTGTAATATTTTGCTTATTTGGTTTGTGTGAGAAGGCTTGTTTTGAGCGGTATTAAGGTACTATGGTTATTTCGACTTGTATTGATATACATTTGTATACGTATTAACTTTTAATGGATGAAGGGTTGTCTTCAACGTACGATGATTCTTATTCGCAATGTCCTTGTTCGCATACTTTTATTTGGTGGGTGGTTATTTTCTTGGAATAGATTATACAAATGTTGATTTGATTTTTTTAGTTGAGTTCTTGCCCCCTGGTGATGGGAAATTTATGGAAAAAAGTTGAAAAGTTGAGATTATGCCTGATTTTTAGTGTTTATATTGTACTTATCTTTCTTTAAAATGGTGGTATATTAATGCAAACCTTTGTTTGTTTATATATTTGCAAGATAAACTGGTGGCAAACTCCTGCTTTCCCTCATAATTAGTTCGCTGGAGGATTCCCTTCCTTTTATTTTATTTTTGCGGTTAGATTTTCAGTAGAGTTCGATTCACTTCGTCGGGGCAAACTGTATATTTAGTTAGAATTAGGGGGACTTTTGCCCCCAGGTGGGGTTATCTTTGTCGCTATATGCTAGTTCACGTGTTTAATGATTGATTGTTTTGTTGTGCTCTCTTTTGGGGGTGATAGATACTCGTTCAATTCTTTGTTTTAATGGCGAATGCGGTTTAGGGGTTTTGATGACGAGGGGAACACCTTGCCTTCCTTCGGAGGGAAGATTCGCGGTAATGTGAACTGTGCAGTTTGCATGTATTTACCCCATATTCCTAGCGTCGTGCTTTGTGGGAATACGAAGCAGTATTGCTATTCATGGGGAATCGTGTTTTAGGCTGCTTTCTAACTAAGTATAAAGTTTTGAGCGATTTTGATAGGCGTATAGGACAATTCGTGCATTTATTGATTGGGAGATTGGCGGTTGCGTATTTTAGGTTGCTTTCTAAGATTTGCAGATTTGGAAATTAAAGGCTCATTCAGAGTCGTTTATATTAGAATTTGGAAAGTCAAAGCTTTTCACTTTTATGCTTTGAAACAAATTGGATTCTTGTAGGGTTGTGTTTTCACAAGTTGATTTGTTAGTGGCTTACTTTCTCTTTTGTCATTTTCATTGTATAATTATAATGTTCGTTTATTTTGTTTATATAGGGAAGCTCGTTCTATTAGTATTTGTAGTATTGTGATCATTTGGTTTCACTAAATTGTTTGCATACTATGTTAATCTTCAGTGGATAGACTATCTGTTTATTTTGCTCGATAATGTATGACGTTTTCGTTCACATATTTGTATTTTTTATTTGTCGCAACCCTTTTTACGAGCTTGACGTACAAAACAAAAACAACGGACTCACCACCAATCCTTTAAAAAGGTGTGACTGGATCACCTAAAAGCGGGTTATTTTAATAAAATCATTTTATTTTATTAAAATAATAATTTTGGTCTGCAAAAAAAAACGGGTTCCGGAGTCGGTTACGCGTGGGGAAGGGTTAGCGTGGGGAAGGGTTAGCAAAAATTGGTACCTAGTTTGTTACAAAATGTTTTAATGTCAGAATTTGCAAGTTCGTATAACATTTAACTTATTGTTCTTTTATAAATATGATTTTATTTTAACAGCCCCACCATCTATAGAGTAAACTCTAATCACCGCCAACATTTCTGGCGCTAACCCGTTAACCCCTTTTGGTGAGACACAACATTGTAATTTATATCCCATTATGGCATCAAAGCAACATATTCAATTAAATTATTAAAGTAATTTAACTAAACAAACAAAATGAATAAAACATAAAAAGGAAACTTGATTACATGAAATTAAATATACAAGAAAGTAATTAAATAAACAAGGAAAAAAAGATAAAACACGATCCTATTTACAAAATGTATCATTCCCGAACTGGGTCAACACTTGGTGGACGAGCCGATTTTATAAAAAACACAAATTAAAACTTAGTTAAAAAATAGATTTTTCAAAAAGGGTTTAATAATAAAAAAGTTTAAAATTAAAAGGGAAATAAATTAATGACCAAATTAAAAACAAATTAAAATTATATGTTATGTTTAAAGAATACTTAAAGTGACTTCATGGAATAAAAATGATGTAAGGATTTAACTAAATGTCCCACTTTTATTTAAAAATGGTTATAAAGTCCTAAAATACTATTTATCAACTTTCATTAAGAAAAATAGATCAAGCACCCTGTAAAAAAGGGTTCATCAAGTATTTATATAAAATAAAAGATGAAGAGCAATGATAGTACACCAAACGTTTTTAACCCCAAGTCTCAAAAGAAAGGTAAATTCTCCCTTTTTTTCTTTATTCAATTAGAAATGATAACAAAATAAAATAAAAAAAGAATAGAAATACCTAGAAACAAAGCTTGTTCCTTGTATTCCTACAAGTCTCCGGTACAAATTCCTTACTTCTCTTGCAATTTTCAGATACAATATAGTGAATTGTATGAATTGTGTGTTGTTACAAGTGAAGGGGAAGAAGTTTTATATATCATTTTTTACCATAATTATAAGGAAAAATTGGCTAAAAAATCCCCAAAAATCGGGTGAAATATTGCCCTAAAATTATTGATTTGATTCCAATAGCCATTTCCTCAATTTGACCGAGATTTGCCCCCGAAATATGATGATACTTTCCTTTTAAATGAAATTTGATGAATCAAGGCTGCTCTTTCTTTCCCTTTTTGTTAAAGATTCTAATGAACCAACTTTGTTTTCCTTTTCATTTGAATCAAGTCTGCAGGAATAATGCACCTCTTTTTTTACTTGATTCGGTCCATCTTTCTTTCTTTTTTCTTACATTTTGAGCCAAAAATCAGTGACAACAGCTGCCCCTCTTTGATCATTTTGGTGAAACGGGAATAGAGCAAAGAATAAAAGACACTGATTTTAGTCAATCACAATGCAAATTGGTTGATAGATATCAAAGCAAGGTTTCATTCTCCTCGCGCCTGAACGGATAGGCAGTTGCTAAAAAATAAGGGTTCAATTCTCATCGCGCCCAAATAGATAGGCGTTGTGCTGAAAATAAAGGTTCATTTCTCCTCGCGCCTGAATGGATAGGCGAGTTCCATTCTACTTATGTCTGAATAGATAGGCGGGTTCCATTCTCCTTATGCCTGAACGGATAAGCAGGTCCCATCCTCCTTACGCTTGAACAGATATGCGGTTTGCTAAAAAGCAAGGTTCCATTCTCTCATGCCTGAATGGATAGGTAGTTTTCTAAAAAGTAAGGTTTAATTCTCCTCATGCCCGAACAGATAGGCGAGTTCCATTCTCTTTGTGCCTAAACGGATAGGTGAATTCTATTCTCCTTATGCCTGAACGGATAGGCGAGTTTCATTCTCCTTGCGCCTGAACAGATAGACGGGTTCCATTCTCCTTATGCATGAACTGATAGGCGGGTTGCTAAAAAGCAAGGCGGCATGGGACGTAACCAACTAATGTTTCCAGCTTGAAAAACAAAGCGATATGGGGACATAACCAACTAATGCCATCTTTAAAAATTTGCGATAGGAATAGAGTCAACTAGTCACTTTAAATAGCAGAGCATGAGGACGTAACCAACTAATGCCTTCTGCTGGATGTGGCATGGGAACAAAACCAGATAATGTCATCATCTGAAGATAGTGACAAGAAAAGAGTCAACTAATCACTTTAAAAAGTAGGGCATGAGGACGTAACCAACTAATGCCTTTAACTTGAAATCGAAGCGGTATGGTGATGTAACCAACTAATGCCATTTCTGGTAAGTAGCGATAAAAAACAAAGTCAACTGATTACTTTAAAAGTAGGGCATGGGGACGTAACCAACTAATTCCATCATTTGAAAATAGTGACAGGAAAGAAGTCAATTAATCACTTTAAAAAGTAGGGCATGGGGATGTAACCAACTAATGCCATCTTCGAAAATAGTGACAAGAACGAAGTCAACCGATTACTTTAAAAAGTAGGGTATGGGGACGTAACCATTTAATGCCACTAGCCTGTAAACGAAGCGGCATGAGGACGTAACCAACTAATGCCATTTCTGGTAAGTAGAGATAGGAAAAAAGTCAACTGACTGCTTTAAAAGCAGGGCATGGGGACGTAACCAACTAATTCCATCATCTGAAGATAATGACAGGAAAGAAGTCAACTAATCACTTTAAAAAGCAGGGCATGTAGACGTAAGCAACTAATGCTCGAAAATAGTGACAAGAATGGAGTCAATTGATTACTTTAAAAAGTAGGGTATGGGGACGTAACCAATTAGTGCATCTAGCCTGTAAACAAAGCGGCATGAGGACGTAACCAACTAATGCCATCTTCGTGGGATAATCCAAAATCCTTCAGAAATGATAATGTATGATGATTATGCTTATAGGAATGCCTAGTAAGTGAATGCATGTCTTTTTTCTTTCCTTTTTCTTTTTAAAATTTTTTCTTTTATTTTTCTTTTCTTTTGGGTTTTTTCTCTTTAATTTCGTGCACATTTGCTCGTTCAACCCAGATAGACAGCTATGCCTTACCTTTTTATCTTTTTTATTTCTTTGCTTCATAGAAAACATCTGATATTTGCACATTTGATCCAGACGTTTATCAAAATAATATGATTTGATATTCAGGCGTTTCTTAAAAAAATATCAAGCACCTTTAGCGCTTCTTGTGAGTTCTCAAATTCTTGCCCCTACAGGGCACCTTGTAGCGCTTGCATATAAATCCTTTCAGCAAAGCTTATTTCTACCTTGAATGTTTTCGAATGATATTGATGTCTTCTTCTCTTCCTCTTGCGCTTATTAAAGTCGAGGGCCTTAATCCTTGGCCAACGCAAATTGCCCCCATATGATGGCATGGTTTACGTATCATGGGTTTTTTTAATGAAAGATGTCTTCAAGACCAAGAGAATTATTTTTAAAGAAAATAGAATAGGATGCCCCAAATATCAAGTGCATGAGTGTCTCTGACTCAACCTTCCAATGATCACTTTAAGCATAGCTTAAGTATTTTAAGACTTTGAACGTTGCAACGATATTTCGAAGTTGTGAAATTCCTCCTAGACCACTCAGCTCAGCCTTATGATTATCGCATTACATGATCCAGTCGAACACAACTCCTTTCCAGTTCTCATCATTCTTCTCCATTCAAAAATTTGTTCAAGCTTCTTAGACTTTCTTAACCAAGGAAGTGTAAAATATCTTTCTAAGAATAAAATTCTATGAGTGCATTTGTGCGCTTCTGATTGCAACTAGCCACTTTTTTTTAGCTTTTCCTTTTTTCGACCTCCTCGAGATTTCATTTCATTAATTTGTTTGACTTTGTCAGGATTTGAAAATCACTCGTAAAGCCAAGGCATTGAGTACATAGAGCATTGTTATCTTATTAGATACTCGGCCTCACAGCTACAATGGAGTGCCCTCGAGGTTTTCTTTTACTGATAGTTTTTACTTATCTCAGGATTTCATCTCATTAAATATTTGACTTTGTCAGGATTTGAAAACCAATCATGAAGCCAATGTATAGAATTGGTGGAGCATTAATTCCTTATTAGATATTCAACATTATAGCTTCACCTGAGTGCCCCCGAGATATTCTTTGAGCTACTAGTTACAATCGATGTGTCTTTATTAAGGTGTAAAAGACTATCATTAGAATTTCCATTTCAAGCAACTCTCCTTGGTTAAACTTGCCCAATCCACAATTCCACATTTATGAATTTCAAATATTTTCTCATTATCGAATATCATCAAAGACGTGCCAGTCTTCTTTTTCTTGCTTTGCCGACCTGAGTAGTCTGAGAGATAAACCACCTTCATTGTTTTCACAACAATCAATTGATCTCTATCGGAATCAATGTCACAACATGAAATTGATATCCAAAGACCTATGAGGATAATGTGGGATATATTCATGGTTTCAAGGTCAAATATGTGCCTTCCATTGAAACGAAAATCCTACTGGCCTAACATGTGCCCCTACAAAAAGATCTTTGCTATTTTCGGGCGGAAGCAGAGAAGATGATTCTACCTATCTCATTAGAAATTGGCTGAACCCTAACATAACAACATCTCGTTAGGCTTGTGTGATTCTATCGAGCCTATCTTGAGTGTTCTAAAGTTGACAATCTTTCTCTAATGGTCGTTGCTTGGGTTTGTGAGCAAGTATCATACTTGTGTTAATTTTCCATTTTAAATTTTTCTAAGGAGTTTACCATAATTATCCCTTATTATATGTGTATGTATGCCATGTTCAAAATATAAACTAATGTAAACATAAACAACATGATGCAATAAAATGCATGAATGCAAGCGAAGGGCATTGATTCCATAAAAAGTTGCTCTAGAAGTAGCTTTTATTGGATGACAAAGGTCCTTATTACGAAAGGTAAAGAAATATTCTACAAATACGTCTCAGCCTAAGCATCTAGCTTCTTTATTTCTTTGATCAGCTACATGAGTCTTGGTCCCACTTCCCCTATTAGCCTGGCATATGGGCGAAGATTTGTAGCTTCTCTAGATAGCATCATCACATGCTTAGCTACAACTTGAATTTAGGATATGATACGCTTGCCAAACTTGTCTCGTTCTTGGAATCTTCTAGCATTCTCCCTAAGCCGAGTGAACTAGAAATCATTCCCCCTTCATTGGCATCTTCAAGAACCAAAGTCTTCGTTTTGTAATAACTGCTTGGTTGCACAGTCGAAGTAGTCCCATAGAACTTGCAACTCATGCACGTTATTCTGCTTGACGCTGATGTGAGCATACTCTGATGTTTTTGTCACGTGTTCGCCTGACAAACTATATCCCTTTGCTCGCTGGTTGACCTCAGGTCAAGGGTATATATTTGCATGGTCGTCTGCTTTCTTTAGGTACCTTCCATCCATGGAAAAGGTTGTTCTCTAATCGAGCAACTGTCTTGAGAACCAACCCTTTCTAAATATGAAATTGTGATGCAAGAAACAAATATGCAAAACAAGAAAAAGAAAGGATTAGTACTCTTACAAAACATAAAAGGTCTAAAATAATTTTTTTATGTGAATAATAACTGGGCAACGCATTCCAACATTTCTGGACATGTCTCCACGAACTATTCTTACGAAATAATTTTGACCAAATTCTAAATCTAAGGTTTTACGCATAGCTCTATTGGGGTTGGCTTCTAGATGCACATAATGGTTTGGTTCTAGAAAAGTCCCAGAGCTATCCTTATTGTCACCTACTAAGGGTAGCAAGGCCCTTGATTCTCACCCATTATAGGCTTCAAAATAACCAAGTTCAACTCAGGAGGACCCATTTCCTATGTCTTCACGAATGATCAATATCCTTACGAAGACATAAGAGTCCCGAAGGTATTTGCTAGGCTCATACGGAGAATCAATATTCTCACATGAGTAAATCGTTATCCCCTCACTTACATGATCGAGGCGAAGCTCGGGCATAGAGCTTATAATCAAGCTTTAAATGCGTAAAATATGATCATATTCATAAACAGACAATTAAGATAAATTTTACACGAACTTCACAAATTTTGACATTAAAACAAGGTGTAATCGGCATGTGGCCTAACTTTTTTTGTAAAAAAACAAAAAAAATTCCCTAGTGGAGTCGCTAAGTTGTCGCAACCTTTTTTACGGGCTCAACGTTTTAAAAAACAAAAACAACGAAGTCACCACCAATCCTTTAAATGGTGTAATTGGATCACCTAAAAGCTGGTTATTTTAATAAAATTGTTTTATTTTATTAAAACAACATTTTTGGTCTGGGAAAAATAAAAATGGGTTCGGGAGTCAGTTACGCGTGGGGAAGGGTTAGCACTCCCACAACACCCAAAAATTGGTACCTAGCCGGTTACAAAATACTTTAATGTCAGAATTTGTAATTTCGTATAAAATTTAACTTATTGTCCATTTATGAATATGATTCCATTTTAACAGCCTCACCATCTGTAGAGTAAACTCTAATCACCGCCAACATTTCTGGCGCTAACCCGTTTCCCCCTTTTAGTGAGACACCACAAAATGCAATTTATATCCCGTTATGACATCAAAGCAACAGATTTAATTAAATTATTAAAGGAATTTAACTAAACAAACAAAATTAATAAAAAATAAAAATGGAAACTTGATTACATGAAATTAAATATACAAGAAAGTAATTAAATAAACACGGAAAAAATAAAACGCGGTCCTATTCAAAAAAGTGTATCCTTCCTAAATCGGGTAAACACTTGGTGGACGAGCCGATTTTATAAAAAATACAAATTAAAACTTAGTTAAAAAATAGATTTTTCAAAAAGGGTTTAATAATAAAAAGTTTAAAATTAAAAGGGAAAGAAATTAATGACCAAATTAAAAACAAATTAACATTATATGTCAGGTTTAAAGAATACTTAGAGTGAATTTATGGAATAAAAATGATCTAAGGATTTAACTAAATGGCCCACTTTTATTTATAAGTGGTTATAAGGCCCCAAAACACTATTTATCAACCTTTATTAAGAAAAATAGATCAAGAACCCCGTAAAAAGGGTTCATCAAGTATTCATATAAAATAAAAGATGAAGAGCAATGATAGTACACCACACGTTCTTAACCTCAAGTCCTTAAAGAAAGGTAAATTCTCCATTTTTTTCTTTATTCAATTAGAAATGATAACAAAAGAAAATAAAAAAAGAATAAACATACCTAGAAACAAAGCTTGTTCCTTGTATTCCTGCAAGTCTCCGGTACAAATTCTTTACTTCTCTTGCAATTTTGAGATACAATATAGTGAATTATATGAATTATGTGTTGTTACAAATGAAGGGGAAATGGGTTTACATAGCATTTTTTTACCATAATTACAAGGAAAAATTAGCTCAAAATCCCCAAAAATCATGTAAAATATTACTCTAAAATTATTAATTTGATTCTAATAGCCATTTCTTCAATCTGACCAAGATTTGCCCCCTAAATATGATGATATTTTCCTTTTGAATGGAATCTGATGAATCAAGGCTGCTCTTTCCTTCCCTTTTTGTTAAAGATTTGAATGAACCAACTTTGCTTTCTTTTTCTTTTGAATCAAATCTGCAAGAATAATGCACCTCCCTTTTTTACTTGATTCGGTCCAGCTTTCTTTCCTTTTTCTTACATTTTTGAGCCAAAAATCAGTGACAACAGTTGCCCCTCTTTGATCATTTTGGTGAAACAAGAATAGAGGAAAGAACAAAAGACACTGATTTTTTCCAATCACAATTCAACTTGGTTGATGGACATCAAAGCAAGGTTCCATTCTCCTTGCGCCCGAACGGATAGAGGGTTGCTAAAAAATAAGGGTTCCATTCTCCCCACACCCGAACATATATGCATTGTGTTGAAAAATAAAGGTTTCATTCTAATCGCGCCTAAACAAATAGGCATTGTGCTAGAAAATAAAGGTTTCATTATCCTCGCGCCTGAACAGATAGGCGAGTTCTATTCTGCTTATGTCTAAACACATAGACATGTTCTATTCTCCTTATGCCATGCGGGTTTCAGTCTTCTTACGCCTAAACGGATAGGTGGTTTGCTAAAAAGCAATGTTTCATTCTCCCCATGCCCGAACAAATATGTAGTTTGCTCAAAAAGTCAGGTTTCATTCTCCTCATGCATGAACGGATAAGCGAGTTCTATTCTCTTTATGCCTGAACGGATAGGCGAGTTCCATTCTCTTTATGCCTAAATAGATAGGCAGGTTTTATTCTCCTTGCGCCTGAACGGATAGACGGGTTTTAGTCTCTTTATGCCTGAATGAATAGGCGAGTTGCTAAAAAGCAAGGCGACATGGGGACGCAACCAACTAATGTCTCAAGCTTGAAAAATAAAGTGACATGGGGACGTAACCAACTAATGCCATCTTCGAAAATTTGCGATAGGAACAGAGTTAACTAATCGCTTTAAATAACAGGGTATGAGGACGTAACCAACTAATGCATTCTGTTGGATGTGCATGAGGACCTAAATAAATAATGTCATCATCTGAAGATAGTGACAGGAACGGAGAACTGATCACTTTAAAAAACAGGGCATGAGGACGTAACCTACTAATGCCTCCAGCTTGAAAACGAAGCGGCATGGGGACGTAACCAACTAATGCCATTTTTGGTAAGTAGTGATAGGAATGGAGTCAACTGATCACTTTAAAAGTAAGGCATAGGGACGTAACCAACTACTGTCTTCTGCTTGATGTGGCATGGGGACGTAACCAACTAATGCCATCATCTGAAAATAATGATCCTTTCATTTTTGCAATTGCTTTACTATACACACTCGCTTGGGGAGCGGCTAGCGATCCTTTCATCTTTGCGGTTAGTTTACTATGCATGCACACTTGGGGAGCGGCTAGCGATCCTTTCATTTTTACGGTTGCTTTACTATGCGTGCTCGCGTGAAGAGCAACTAGCGATCCTTTCATCTTTGTGGTCGCTTTACTATGCATGCTCGCTTGGGGAGCAGCTAGCAATCTTTTCATCTTTACGGTTACTTTACTATGCACGCTCGCTTAGGGAGCGGCTAGTGATCCTTTCATCTTCACGGTCACTTTAATATGCATGCTCGCTTGGGGAGTGGCTAGCAATTTTTTCGTCTTTACTGTCACTTTACTATGCACGCTCGCTTAGGGAGCAGCCAACGATCTTTTCATCTTTGCGGTCGCTTTACTATGCATGCTCACACGAAAAACATAGTAGTAGGAGAAGGTATGCATGTGGCTAAAGTAATTGTATTAAAACATTCATAAAAAGTTAGAGTGAAATGCATGTTGAATTTAGACGGGTTAGATTGTACCTTTGCCTATTTGGTGAGCTTTTTCTTGGTAACTGATCTCCACCTTTTCACGTTATCGACATCGGCTGTAGTTGTTGAGTGGTTTTAAGCTTTGCTCCAGACGTCATTCGTGATAGCTCGTTTCGTCAATGGGGCCTGTTTTTTCTCCTTTAGTAAGTTGCCCACAAAGGTTCCCTATGCTCCTCATATGGACCTTTTTTTCTCTTTGCATGTTCTTCTACTGGTACACTTCAACTCTATTTTTAACGAACTCGTCTAATTGCCCTCTTCTAACGGCTAATTCTATTGCGTTCTTCAGGTGAATGCATTCATCTGTGTCGTGTCATTGTCCCTTGTGAAATTCACACCTTTTACCCAACCTTTCTCTTATTTCGTTTGGTCTCATCTGTGGTGGAGGTTTCAAAATTTTTAAGTGCTTTGTATGGTGTATGATAGACGATAGTGGGTCTTCTAGGGGGTGGTATGTTCTGAAACTGAGTGGTGGCCCTTTTCTTGTTTAATTTTTCGCATACCGATGAACCTTTTTTTGTTACCCGAGCTTCTTGTTTTCACTTTTTGAGTAACATCGTAATCATTTTCTTATTTTCATTATTTTTTTCTACCCCTACGGGATAATATGCCTCCTCTCCTTGGTTGTGATTTGAGGGTTCCAGACTTCGCATGCTTTCAACTGAATATGTTAAAGGACTTACCGTCGTGGTACCCCGGCTGATTTCTATCACAAGCATGCATTGTTCCGCTATCAGCTTGGTTGTAATGGCCTCAAATTTTTCCACAACCTTCTCATTATGCCCTCCTTCCAAATGTCGCATTCTTCCTTTGATATATTCCGGTTGTTGTTTAAGTTGCTTCAGTGTGGTATGTGTATATTCTTCCATGATTTCCAGTTTGCTTTGCACGTTGGCTAGCCAGTCGCCCCTGTCCTAGAAAGAAGAGGGGGTTTCATGTTCTACCTTATTTCAGCTTTTTCCTTCCTCCCTATGCTCTTCCATAGTCTCTCTTGCTGGGGATTGTTCCACGTCGCCTCCCAGGAGTCAAACTGAAGGGTGAAGGCTCCACGTTCATCACACCAATTGTTGATGGTCGAAATGAAAGAGGTTCGAAGATGGGGGCCCAGCGATGTCCTGGACGGTTGTTCTAGGTCGGATGGCCACTCTTGGTAGGGGCTTGTGTGTGTTTTTCTTGAGTGGTAACCATGCATATCTCGAAGTGGTCTGGCTTTCTCTTGTTGCATGCTTGGTTTTATACTACCTGGACATGTGTCATGATGGAGTTTTCGTAGCGCGCTGATTGAACTGGCTATGACCTGACGTCCTAGGTTTCCCTTATTATTCGTGACGACCAAGTACGTAGGCACGTGGTCGTGGGACATCGCAGGTGGTCTTGTCTATTCGTCATAGTTGCGAAGGGTATTGTGCGCGGTTTGCAGGCGGTTCTGTGCGTAGCGGTTCGTTATGCGTTGTTGTACTCATCGCTGGGTGCCTCTTGTGGTGCATCGTCCGCAGTTTTGCCTATTCTAATTTTGACACGTGGTGATGCTTGTTTATAGTTACTAACACAACTAAAAATAAAAAATTCTGCCAATACCTACCAATGCAATAATTAACTTTGTCCGAAAACAAGACAAAGTGAGTATTTGACATGACATGTCCCTCTTTTGCGAACTATAACGTTGTTGAAGACATGGATTGCATTAAAACTGTATTGCATCTCCACTGTCTATTCCCTTCTTCCTTATCTTAAAACTTTAAAAAAAAATGAAAGATTAAAAAAGGGTGAAATCTTCTAAGCCTAACAAAAATTGTCCAATTCAACTCAAACTAAAAAGTCATTAAGGAAAAAGATTGAAATGTAAAAAGGTTGAGCACCGGTTTGTCTGAAATAAAAAAGTAGGGGCCAAATTAAATAAAAGTATAAAGATCGAGGAGTAGTTTTTTATGCCTTATATGTATAACACCGAGATAAGTATTTAAGAAAACAATTTTAATGGAAGGCCTGTTTTTCTCAGTTTTTTTTTTTTTTTTATAGAATCAATTTGTTCAGTTTTCAAGTACATGAACTAAAATGTAATCCAATGTTTAGTGCAAGGACTTCTATGATACCTTTACCAAGTAATTTTACAAGGATGAATTGTGTAAATCCTAAGACATGCAAGTGATGTACGAAGCATGTAGTGCATTCAGTCCGCACACGACTATACTTTTTCCGTTAGACTTTAGTTCAAAATAAAATATATATATATATATAATTTGAGTTTTTTTTGTTCATATTACAAGGTTCATTTTATAATAAAATTATTAACCATATAAATAAATAATACAATTTAAGATTGTTAGTAAGCGAAACAAGTCACAAAATCGTCTAGTCACACAAACTTACTCTCTTATGTTATTTTGATATCACAATAAATTTTTCCTCCTTTGTCTACTATTTTTCCAATAACTTCGATTTAATTGTGCTTAGATGAAAATTAATTGAAATTTTACTTTGATTAATACATCGAGGGTTTCATTTTAATGAGCATAGCTTGTTCAAGTTTGTATGGGTAATTATTTAATACATATATTCTGTAAAAACAATTACACAAAAATATTATTTATTCTTTAAAAATTAAAATCCAAAGCTCTAATCCTAAAATTTAAATTTTAACCAAAATACTTAAATTCTGAGGATTGTACATAAAAACTATCAAATTCGTATAAATAAAATTTATTTCACTTCTCAATAAAATCTAGTAGAATGTGTAACCTATAATTTATTGTAGATGTAATTAATACTACGAAAAACTTTTTTCCCATTAATTTAGCTGGTTAGTTGACATTTAATTACCCTAAACTCTAAACTTCAAAACAAACTCTAAACTATAAAATAATTACATCTACTATTACTTGTTACAATAAAATCGTTTCAGTTAGATGAGTATTAATCATATTTACAATTAATTGTATATATACATTCTACTAAATTTTATTGAAAACAGAAATAAATATTAATTATAAAAAATTATTGATTTTTATGTATAACCCTCAAGTCTACGTAGAGTAAAATACTTTGTGTAAATTTTTTTAAAAAAATCTGTCAATACCTACTAATGCAATAATTTATTATGTCCGAAAACAAGACAAAGCGAGTATTTGCTATGTCCCTCTTTTATTAATTATAACGTTGTTGAAGACATGGATTGCGTTAAAACTGTATTGCATCTCCACCGTCCATTCCCTTCTTCCTTATCTTAAAACTTCAATAAAATAAAGGGAAAACTATCCTAGTGACCACCCAATTATTGGCCGTGACCTATTTTGACCATCCAACTAAAAAAATTCAAAATTTGACCATCAAACTATTTAAATAGGCCTATTTTGACTATCGGCCGTTAAAATCTAACGGAAAGGTGACGTGGCGGTTAAAGTAAAATTTGTATAATTACATTTTTAGTCCATTTTAATTATATATTATATCAATTTGGTCCTAATTTTAATTTAATTAAATAAAATTAATCAACTAATCAGATAACGACATGTGTCACCACCCTATTGGATGAATTTATTTTAATTTTTAATTTAATTTATTTAATATTATATATATATATATTCCTCCAATCAGGTGGTGACCCATGTCACCACCTGGTTAAAGGAAAATTCAAGAGAAGGGAATATGGGTCACATGAGATATATAAAAATACGCATATCAAATATTCGATTTAAATGAAAAGAAATTTGATTTTAAAAAGTATTCAAATATTTGATTTAAAAATATTAAATCAAATTTTTAAAATATTCGAATACTTTTTAAATCAAATTTATTTTCTTTTAAATCGAATATTTAATATTTTAATAAATATTTGATTTAATTTAAATATGAAAAAGAAAAAATATTCGAATATTTTAAATCGAATTTCTTTTTTTAATATTTTTTAAAATCAAATATTTAATAATTCCATATTTTAATTAAATCGAATATATTTGATTTAGTGATATGCGTGTTTTTATATATCTTATGTGACCCATGTTCGAGTCTCATCTCAAACATTGTTTCTTTTTTTTCCCTAGCACTTACTTCATTATAAGATATATATAGAATGATGCATTATACATTACAAAGGAACAATTGGCCTAGTGGTTAAGTCTTGGCTTTTCCTCCCAAGGGGTTAAGTGTTCAAACCACACCATGGCCATATTCCCTTCTCTTGAATTTTCCTTTAACCAGGTGGCGATGTCACCACCTGAGGAAAATATATAGTACTAAATAAATTAAATTAAAAATTAAAAAAAAGCATCTAATAGGATGGTGACATATGTTGTTATCTGATTAGTTGATTAATTTTATTTAATTAAATTAAAATTAAGACCAAATTGATATAATATATAATTAAAAGGGACTAAAAGTGTAATTATACAAATTTCACTTTAACTGTCATGTCACATTTCTGTTAGATTTTAACGGCCGGTGGTCAAAATAAGTCTATTTAAATAGTTGGGTGGTCAAATTTTGAATTTTTTAATTGGGTGGTCAAAACAGATCGTGGCCAATAGTTGGGTGGTCACTGGGATAGTTTTCCCAATAAAGATTAAAAAAAGGGTCAAATTTTAGTTTGATCCCTATACTATGCTTCAGTTTGGCATTTAGACTCTATATTTTGATTTGATATAGTTTCATTCCTCAATTTTTACAATGTAATGAGTTAGTTCAAATAGTCACATTATTATTATTATTATTATTATTAATATTATTATAGGTAAGCATTGAGTGTAATGTAATATTAAGGCACGTTGTACTTTCAAAAAGAAAAATTAAATTCAAATTTTGGGAACACATTGTTAGAAAGGATAATTATGAATCTCAAACATGGACAGTAAAGTAAATATAAAAGATAAAAAAACAGCTAAAATGCTTTTGTGGATTTTTTCTTAAAAAAGCACCTCCTCTAACTCATCATATTGACATGATTTTTTATTGTGTTCAGAGTTTTTTTTAAATAATAAATCAACATTTTATATTTGGAATAATTAAAATTTTAATTATTTGAGTTAATTAATGGCATTATAAAAGTAGAAATATCAAATAACATCAAATTAAAATATAAAACTAATACAAGAAAGAAGGCTGCCTTAATTATGGGTCTAGTGATTGTACTCTTCCGATATTAGAAATTTAACATCTCTATCTTTTCAATTTTAAGAATTTAGTCCCTAGTACAAATTTAAAAAGTAAAGTTCAATTAATAACATGTAAATGGACTTTGTTAAAATAAACCTCAACTCACTCAAATGGTAATTTCTAAGAAATTGATTTATAAATTAATTATACAATAAATACGACAACGAAAAAAACTAACAATAATTTTTATTGGTTAAAATCATAAATAACGTAATAAGAATGACTCATAATATATTTTTTCTACCGTTCCACCCCGATAACCGATTAAAAAAATCAGATCATATCAAATCTAAGCAACAATATTATAGTTTGAGAGTTGAGATGAAAAGAAACTACAAATACTCAGAATTTGTTTTAATTTTAGATTAGATGTAGTTATTTACACCTTCAAATTCCAAAGCCTACCTTGCTAGCAAAGAACCTACAGATTACAAACATCACTTGTTTCCAGAAAGAAAGGAAACCCAGAAAAATTGAACACTTCAAAGCAAGCTAACGAAGGGAACCGGAGCGGGGAAAGACCGGCTAGCCGTCGTCGTTACAACCGGACGCCGGCGATCGTTTTGGCTGATCGCTTTCTCGACTGCTTCGGCCACCGCAATGACGAATTTCACGGCGAGTTTCACTAACTCCATGCAAAACTCCAATCTCAGCACCACCATTGTTGCAAATCGCAATCTCTTTTGCCTTTCCTCTCGGATATTTCTTTCCCTTTTTCCCTTTAATTTTCCGCTTCCTATTTATAACGCCATGAAAAAGCGTAGCTTAGAGGGCAAAAAAAAAAGGGGGATTAAATGAATAATAAATGATTGCTTGGAGCGGATGATCCGGCCTTTTGGAACATCCAATGGGCGTTTTTTACCCTTTTTTACTTATTGGATAAAGTCATATTTAGTCCCTAAACTTAAACATTATTCTCAATTTAGTCCCTAAGTTTTTTGTCCGACTACTGATAATGTGACACTCTGGAATTATACTCGTGACACAATTATTGAATGTCAACCAAAAATCCACGTTTAAAGATTGGTTTGAGAAAAAATATTGAAGGATGAAATTAAAAAACTTTGCAAGTACATGGACTAAATTTTTTGTTTTATCCCTTTATTTACTTATTTTATCAAAAAGGTACCGGTATGGGAATGATTAAGGGTGGTAATAACGGGTTAAGCTCGAATCTATTACTATACAATACAAACTTAATTATCATTTATCATTAATTATAAGCATGATTTATATAAGGATAATTATTTGATGCACTTGCAGTAGAAATTTTTAGTTTCTATAAGTGCCTTAGTTTTAAGGTTTAGAGACTTAATTTAGGGTGTAAGGTTTAAAGGTTTAGGTTTAGTAGTTTAGAATTTAGTGATTGTGGATGAATTTAGGGTTTATATGTTAAAATTTCTCAACATATTACTTTAAAACTTAAACCTTAACTTTGAAACCTTAAATCATAACCTTAACCCCTACATTCTAAACCCCTACACCTAAACCTTTAAATCCTACGCTATAAACTGAGTCCTTAAACGGTAAAATTAAAGCGTTTGTGAAAACTGTTAGTGTATTGAATATAAATCATTTATATAATATATTAGTAGTTCATACACGTATGTATATACGATGATTAGTGTATTGAAAAGTAATAGATAAAATAATAATGGATTGGATCTCAACCAAAAAGAACCAACTTCCCTTTTCCGAATGGTAATAGTATATATTTCCAACGCGGTAATCGTGAACAATATTTTATCCACGGCTCTTTCAACGTATCATGTTTAATGTTTTATGCATGACATTTTTCATGTGTCGTTTCTCAAGTTTTACCCATGACATTTTTAATGTATCGTGTCGAAAGTTTTATCTACGTATTTTTATTTTGTTGTGTCTAATATTTTATCCACGATACTCTCATTGTGTTGTGTCTAATATTTTATCCATGACATTCTCAATGTATTGCGCCCAAAGTTTTATTCATATCCACGACTCTCTCAATGTGTCGTGCCTAATTTTTATTCACGGCTCTCTCAACATGAGAGTCTGTCCAATGTTTTATCCATAACACTCTCAATGTATACCGTATCTAAAGTTTTATTCACAACTTCTCAACGTGAAAACTATGTCTAAGATTTTATCGACGACTCTCTCGACGTGGAAACCGTGTCCAACACTGAATCCACAACTTTTACAACATGTAACTTATGTCCAAGAAATATTGTTACCAAAAGAACAAGCATATGTAAACTCCGGCTACGAATCAGAGTAAACAATACAAATTCTACAAGGAACCGGGCTTCCATCTAGTAACCTGTTCTCCGATTTCAAGTCCCGATGGCATGCTTGCTTCCGGGAGGATTCCGGCAGAAGGATCAAGCCGACTCGATTCTAATTCACTTTTGGATAAGTAAATGACACAACAAAAAACTAAAGTCACGATATCGATACAATTTAAAATGTGATAGTACTTTGTCGATCGACAAAACTAAAAAGTGATGATGAAACGACTCGAATGTCGTCCCTGATGTTTCTCGAGATGAGATTAAAAACAACATGTGATTTTCTATGTGTGTGTGTCTTGTCTGAAAAATCTTTGCCCTTTGTTGTTTGGTTTACGAAAATGACCGAGTTGGATGGGTGTTAACCTGGTCCGGTGAGTCACACTGACTCAGGAAGGCAACTCTTTTGGAGTTACGTCAACGTTTGTAGACTTTGTTTTGGTGCGTACGAAATATAATACGTTGGGAACAAACAACCTAACGGGAATAAATTAGAAAAAAAGGGATTAATTTCATCAAATGTCCCTAAAGTGTGATATTTAGATTTAAAGTGATCTTTTAAATTTTAAAACTTTCTAATCGAGTCATAAAAGTATTGATATTGTATCGATCGAGTCCTTAAAATACAAACATGCTGCTGCTTGAAAGACTTAATTACAAACACTTTGAAATTTAAGAGTAATTAAAAATTTTATCCATAGTTTAAGGACAAAATAGTAAAACCCCAAAAGTCCGTAGCTCAGCTTCAAATTTTCCTACAAAACAACTTTTTTATAATCATCCATATTCAATTTATTAGCTGACTAATCCAGATTGGATGCTTTAGATGTCCAATATAAAGGAAACTCTCTTAACCTAGTTTGTTATATTCACAATGTTAGGATTTAAACTTGTGACTTTATTTAAAAAATTCAATACCTTATCCCACTTAGGGATGTGAAATCAGGTAATCGGACAGGTTTCACTAAGGTAATATCAGGTCAGGTCAAATCGAGTACAAATTGTGTCAAGTCAATTTAATGGTTCGACTCGGATCAGGTCGGGTCTGGGTCGACTTAGATTCGGGTCATTATCAGGTTGATTTCGAATCAGGTTGAGTTCGGGTTCGATTTGGGTAAATTTCAAGTCGGGTAAGTCTCAGTTCAAGCCAAAATGGTTCGGGTCTAAATCAGTTAATTAATAGGTTAATTCAGGTTCAGATGCACTTTAGGTCGGGCCACGTTCAGGTCGGGTCACATTGTTGACGAATAAAATTCTGGTCGGGTAATATCGGGTTCGGTTGAGCTTCAAGTCGAATAATTACTAATTAGTACTTATTGCTACTTGTACAAAATGCAAATAGACTTCGTCACTCCGGGTATGGTAATTGTGTGGGTAAATTTCAGATAAAATTATTTTTAGGGATTAATATAAATCGAAATATCCATTATTCCCTTAGGTATGTTGGATAAAAAATAATTGTGACTAAATAATAAATTAATAAACTAAAACTTAAATTAGGACTAAAAAGAAAATTTTTAAATGGATAAGGCCTTAAAGGGTAATTAATCTATAACCTAAAAACTATAATGTGGGTGGCAAAAAATTAATTATTTAATTTAAAATTTAAAATTAAATGGGTAAATTATACTTTTTGGCTTGAAAATTACCAATTTGGAGGGAAAAAGCCTGCCTAATGTTTTAGGTTAGGGGAAATTCAAGTTTTAGTCCATATGATTTAAAAAGGTTTTAATTTAAGTCCCAAATTTTAACTTTTAGGTTTTAATTTAATTCAATCGAGTCTCAATATAGGTTATAATTGAAATTGAGTCCCATCTTATTCTTTACTTTATTAGACTAAAATATAAAAAATTAAAATATTGGACTAAATTACACGAATTAAATATATAAAAAAGATTAATTTCGATTAAATACGTATTGTAGGTAATTAATTGAACACTAAGCTTGTAACCCCCTTGACCAGGCATAGTCGCAAGACCAGACCGAGCGATTACACGTGGAGTATTGAAGAAAAACCCGAAAGTTTCCCTTCAATAAACGACCCTCTTTTTTTCTTTTCTAGATGCAACATTATTAACATATGCGTACAATCTAGCAACGGATCAATTTACAACTTAATCGAGCATCGATTCGACATCCAATTGCTCCAGTTATCATTTGGGGACCATTTTGTAAAAATGACAAATTATAGGAACTTATTGTGAAATTGAGGTTACCAATATTCATTTAGTCAGGTTTCATACTCACATGTCAAGTTTCAACTCAATTTGATCATCCAAACACGCTCAATTGCATTCACAATTTTTTGGGACTAAAACGTAAGAAAACAGAACATCATAAGCTTCTAGATAACCAACTTACCTAACACTGTATCGGTACACCTGTTTCCCATATCGGTATGAATTGTACCAGAATTCCATGTTGCACGAAGCCGTATCGACACGGCCCCGTGTACCCATACGCCCAACCTTTTTCCTCTAAGACCGTATCGGTACGGGTCTATCCGTACCGATATGCTAAGCCTGATTTGGCCTACCTGTACCAATATGGTACCCCATGTACCGATACGCATGGGCTTGTAATGTCTCAATTTGTTGTTTAAACGCACCGCAAAGATATTCAAACCATTCTAACATGCTTCTAAGGCAACCACAACATATCCAGAGATCAAACATCAGCCAAAAGCATCAGAAACAACATCAAAACATGATCACATACTAAAAGGGAAAATCTATAGGCATGCACCCTATTGCCAAGCCAATGCAAACACCAAAAACCATACCAAAGATAAAATCAAACATTAAAGGCCATTTACAAAACTAATAAGGCAATACAAACTTGCCACAAACCAGTGAGTTCACAACATACTCTCCTAAATCATAAAGGTACCCTTCCATTGCCAAATTTATTACTATCGATTAGTTCAAAACCATACTTGAGCGAAGTGAACCTCTTAGACTTCTACTCTTGCCTCTTTGCTGCCCAACAAGCTATTTATATGCATTGTTAAGAAAAGAGAGCGTAAGCAATAAGCTTAGTGAGGAATGCTCAAAAGTAAATCATTAACAATGCCTTTTGAAAATCCTTTCCTCAACAAATCATTTTACATTATGCTCAAATCTGTTTCATGCTTTTAAACTCGTTAAAGCAAAATATCTACCTTTCAAAACACATGTATCATTTAGCTCATGCATTAAATCCAATGCAAATCTCTATGCCACTTCTCATGCTTAAACATTACAAAGCATTTCCCAAAATAGGATCACATGTATAAATTCCATTATACAAAACCATTTAAAACAATGATACACGTAGTCTCATATATTGGCTCTTAAGTGACCCGGATGGTACGACCCCATCCCCGAATGGCTACAACCTCATTTTTTAAATGTTTGAATATGCCGACACCTTGATGGATACAACCCCAACAAGTCTCATGGTGATACAACCCACCATATTGCACAATTCAACCGGGTTGGCACTACCCCCATTGCCCGTGGTGATGGCACTACCCCCATCACTCGCAACACAATGGAACTACCCCCATTGCGTAACCGAAGACTTTGGCTCATATACAAATTTTGTATATATTATAGTTGTAGACACTAATTTTGTCCGAGATAACCTTTTTCTTTTCGTCTTTAATAATGGGCTTTGTTATAGATATATTATTACTACCTAATTTTTGAGTTATGGGCTTTGTTTGTCTTGAACCATCTAATATTATATAAATATGTATGATTTTCATTAAGAATAAGAAAAAAACAATCAAGATGCTACTATTACTACTTGCTAACACATTCAAGTGTCATCTTTTATTATCTAAATTTCCATTATGTTTCGTTATTTGCTAAATGAAAGCCCTAAATATTGTGATGTATTATTTCTATCAATTTTGTCCTATCGTTGTTACTACATAATTAGTGTTGTTGTTATTTTCGATAAATGGTCTTCATTGGTGTGATCATTTTCATATTTAAGTCAAGTATATCAAAGAATACTATGAATTAAGGAAATAAATGAAAACCCGAAATGTTTATATGTATATATATCAGCCCATATAATTACAAATCTAAATAAAGCCCCAAATTTTAATTTCAGTCCATTTAAATTAAGTCCAAGAAAATGTATAATAATGAGTCCATAATATTGAATAGTAAATGTCCATTTACAATTGTTGGCCCGATAATAGCCCTAAACTTAAGAAACCCTAGCCCTAATCTGATGATTCCCTTTATTCCCCGCGCAGCCGCATATCCACTGTTGGATCAGGACTTCATATGATGGCTCAGATCAAAATGGGGAAGCTTCCAGAACTCGTCATGCGCATCATGCACGACCCTCGGTATTACCCACGTGCGCGTGTAATTCACATGCCTGACCTTTCAGCCAACTCGACGACAGCTGTTGTTATCCACATCGACCACCATGATAGCAGATGGTTGCGCATCCTCTGGTCCCCTCCCCTCCAACGCTCGATCACATGCAACCAAAGAAAATGTCAGGAACAGTATATCAATTGATTCCGCAAAAGTAAAATGCACAAAAATCAGGAATGGTAGTAGGAGACATCCCAACATTTTAGAATTGACGCATGAATACAAACAAAAATGCAAGGAAACCAATAGGATTTTTCTTCAATTTCACTTCTATTTGATAAATACATGTAATTTGGGCTATATAAATCAGTGCCTCAACTTTGTAAAGAGGGGAAAAGGGGGCATTCTGGAAAATTTATGAGAATCAATATACAACAAAACCCTCGATTTGAGGTAAATCCCCTCCCTTTTACACATTCCAGTATCATAGCATATTAAAAAGAGGTTAGGGTTGTGTTTAGTTTACCTTCGGCGTTGTTATCTTTGGACCGACCTTCCTTTCCTCATCGATAAGCCTTTCGATCCTTCTGGGTTCAAAACGGTGAGATGAGAGAGGAAAAGGGCTGAAGGGAGAGTTCTTTAGGTCTACTGTTTTTCCTTAATCTAAGGGGTTTTCGTAGTTTTAAAGGGGAATAGCCTCGTTTTTGGGTTATGATCTGAAAAATTGGGTCTTTTAGGGTTTTTGGGTTTCACCGGCCACCGTCGTACAATGGCTGGCACGGTGGCTCAGTGGCCAGATTCTAGGTTTGGCGATGGAGGACCGTCGGAATCTGGGTTCTCCAAGAACCCATATGAACAAGGGGCGTGTTATAACAAAAGGGAGGGGTCTGTTTTTTGCCAAAAGGGAAATAAAACGAAATAAAGAGGTTTTTATAAACTTTTCATGTTTTAAAAAGGCGAAATAGCATAATAAGGACCTCCGCCCTATTTTTAATGCATATTTAGCCCTTCTGCTTTTTAAAATTACACGAATGGTCCCTCAGCGTTCCTGAAACCTCTTCTGATGCCATTCCGCCTTTTATAATTACAACCCAGGTCCTCGTAACTCTCCGTTTTCTTACAATTTCGTCCTCGTTATCTTTTTTAATCGAGCCTTAAAATTCTTTTTTCTTTACAATTTGGTCCAATTTCCAGTAACTATCTTCCATGTTCATGCATTTGTTTTTAATTCATTTCTGTTCTTATTGTTGTTTTTTTAGTTTTATTTAAATTTCTTGTTCTCTAATTTATGATTGGAATGTTCACGTTGATTAAATGCTTTTAGTATTTAGAATTTATGTGGTGCTTGTAACATATGTTTCACAATACATAGTGTATATAGTTCTCTAAAATGGGGCATAATGTATGGTTCATTTAAGATATGCGATATAATTTTTTTTTATAGGAAACGAATAATATTATAAAATAGATAGTTCGAGAGTCAAGTTTTATACATATGGTTTTGATAGAAGGTTATAATATATAGCTCCCCCTATGATATATAATGTATGTTTATTTTGCAAAGGTATGTATAATTATGCATACTTATATGATATGGTTAAAAGATAAAAGTAGTTTTCTAAGTTTTAGCCATGTATATATTTTAAAGTATTTAATATATATTTTCCACAAAAGGTTCATGATTTTCTTAATATCCATGGTATGTGGGCTTGGGCTTTTAACTTAGGCTTTGTTGGGTTTAATTTTGGTTTGGCATAGTTTTAGTGTAAGCTTGGTTTTAGTTTTGGGCTTTTAGTTTTAGGCCTAGTGTTAGTAGTTTGGGCCTATAGGTTTTGGGCATTAGGTCTTGGGCCTAGCCAATAGTTTTTGGGCTTTAGATTGGTTTAAAAGGATTAACTCAACTAATTTAGATCGCGTGCTCGTCTCATAGGGGCGCGATCCTTAAATTAATTAAGTTCTAGGTATAGATTCTTTAGAGCCTTAGTTAGATTAGAGCTCGAATTAATTCAATGAATTTTAATTTGCTCTTGGCTCATTAGAGTAAATGTAAAATTCATTAAATTAATTGAACGTTTCTAAATGGTTCTTAGGGTAAAATTAATTTCAAACCTAGGTCGACGTTAAATCTCATATTAAATATCATAATATGTTAGGGTTTTAGTCGTTTAGGGCTAAGTGATTTACGATTAAACATTAGAATCACCTAGTTAATAATTAGATCATCGTTTGGGCTTTCCATAATTTGGGCCTTCATAGGTTAGGTCTTGGGTTGGGCCTTTTGTGTTTTTTTGTGTGCCTTTGTTTGCCATTCCTCAATTGTCATCCATATGGCTCATTAGCTTTACATTAATTAATCTTCAATTATAAAAAGGGGAGGTATTCATTAGTTCTGATATTTGTGTCGTAACAGTCCGAGGTTAAATGATATTGACAAAATATTTGAATTAATCCTTACCAACTTAAAACAGAATTAAAACTTGACCAAGTTTTACGTCATTCCCCAATTGCTTGCACCATGCATAAAGGTGACGTACAGACTCGAACCATAAATTAACACGGCAGTCGGGCTTATTCGATGTCGGTTTAATCTATGGTCCGATATATCGTCAACCTTATTAATTAAATGCCCAATTAATTTCAATCCACCAATTTGATAAAGCCCATTCAATTAAGGTTAACTTTCAATTAAGTTCACCGAATTAAATTCCTTTCCAATTACGACAATTTCCTTCAATTAAAAGCAACAAATATTTTGGTACCGATTTTCGGGCGTGATGGGGGTGCTAATCTTTCCCCACACGTAACCAACTCCCGAACCCTCTTTTCAAATCGAATCTCTGGTCTTGTGGTGTCCGACCTACCTTATCCAAGTGGCCGGTGGCGACTCCTAGTTTTCAATCAGTTTTCTAAAGAAAAAGAATTTTCAAAAAAAATCTCTTTAAACCAAGATTACAAAGAAAGGATTTTTGGGATAATCCGAAACGCCGAACTGATAATTTTTCTAAAGGTTTTTCAAAAAACATCGCTACAATAGTACACTCTCATCCTATTGGTCAACCAATTATATCCGATTATAATAAGCATCATCACTTGCCAATATGCACTTTAAAAATCATGTTACGTTACTGTTTTCAATGTATAAACATAAACCATTTCTCATCCCATTTCAAAGGCAATATCATTGCATAGCATTTCTTAACAAGTTATAAACTCTTTCAAAACCATATATCAATCTCATGGGATCACATGAATCATCTCTCAATTCATAAAAATATGCATAACAGTAGATAACAAATTCTATCGTCAAACATGAGCATGATTTATCAAAACAATAGGAAAAGCCGGGAACTGAGAACGAATTCAATCATACTTACTTCCAAGTTTAAACTAGTGTTTCAAGCTTAATTTAAACCTCCAAAAGTCACTTTCATACCTCTTTAGAGCTATAAAACTCGTTTCCACTCACCAACACGCCTCACTTGCCTTACCGAAACGATTCAAGCCTTCAGATCAACCAAACCCTCTTCCAAAGCTATTAGATCTAACTCCCCTACTTCTAACCAAGAAAAACAGAGGATTAAATGCACTTCCCTGCATTAAAATCCCCAACAAAACAACACCACACTTTCCCTACTCATCGAACAATCTTTCGCTATCCAAAAACTACAAAAACATCAACGAAAACACTCTAATTGATCTCTATCCCTTTCCCAACGAAAACAACAACAAATCATCATCAAGACACACCAAAAAGCATCTCCTCAACACCAAGATATCATCAGCCATTAAATAACCACTTAAACAAGCCAATAACTAAAAGATCTCAACCTAGGAATCAAACAATTTACTAGTTCCGGGATTGCCACCTTAAAATCCATTAATCCAAAATATCACACATCAAAATTATAATAAACCCAACATTAACAAATCAAAACAAATCTTAAACAATTTCACCCATTAAACTTCAATTAAACTAAATTTTCCATAATTGTATCATCAAAACCCATTAGAAAACATTCATAAAAGATCAATAACTTGGGAATTTCAATAAAGAACATATCATTAGAGGAGAAGAACGAAACCTTTCCTCTAATGATGACTTTTCCCCTTCAATTGTATAGATTTACGTGAGAAAACAAAGATAAAACAATAAGGTTTTGCTAGGAAAACATTAAGAAATCATTTAGGATTAAAAAGATGGATTACCTAAAATCTTTGAAGAGAAATGAATGTTTGGTTGGAGAGAATTTGAGAGAAAATGGTTGAGAGAAAATGTTAGTTACGTGAGATGTGTTTTAAGAAAATAATGAGCAATTACTTATCTTCATCCTTTTTACCAATTAAAATACTTTAAAATCGGTCAATTAAGAGGGAAAAAGTCAGAATTAGACTCTTGGTCAAAAGATCCTTCAAGATTCAAAGTTCTAATCTTTTACAAATTAGTCACTAAAAAGAGTTTTTAAAATTTTCATTTTGGTCACTTGTCCCAAAATGTCAAACCTCCAAAATTTATTTTCCAAAATTAATTCCACCAAAATCATTTATATGTTAAATAATGATTTTAAAACATTTTCCCCATATTTTATTTCCTCCAAAAACCCTTCAAATCAATTTAATCCCGAAACTAGCATAAATCACTGAAACCGGTTCGACTGAACCGTCTAGCCGGGCGTTACAACTCTCACCCACTTAAGAAATTTTGTCCTCAAAATTTACCCTGTGGAAAAAGGTAGGGAAACTGCCTCTTCATGTCATCATTCATTTCCCACACAGCTTCCTCAACACTTCGGTGTCGCCACAACACTTTAACATCATAGGTTAGATTTGGATTCAACTCAACTTCCTCAACCGGCAACACATGTGACGAATCCGATCTATACCTCTGTAACATGGATACATGGAAAACATCATGTATCTTCCTTAGCTCAAGCAGCAACCTCAACCTATAAGCCACCGCTCCAACACCTTCAAGCACCTCATATGGTCCAATAAACCTCAATCTAATTTACCTTTCTGGCCAAATCTCATCACCTTCTTCCAAGGCTTAACTTTCAAAAACACCTTATAACCAACCACAAACTCGATCTCCATACGCTTCAAATCTGCGTAAGACTTTTGTCGATCCGAAGCTGTTTTCAAATGATCACCAATGAGCTTCACTTTTTTTGTTGTTTCTTTTAACATAGCCGGCAAGGACACAAACTTTTCCCTCACTTCTGCCCAACAAAGAGGCGTCCTACTCCTTCCACCATACAAAGCTTCATATAGAGCCATTTGTATACTTGCTTGATAGCTATTATTATAAGCAAACTCCACCAAAGGCAACTGTTTCTCCCAAGAACCTTGGGAACCTATAACACAACATCGCAACATATCCTCAAGCACCTGGATAACTCGCTCAGACTGACCATTCGTCTGAGGATGATACGAAGTACTAAAATTGAGCCGTGTACCCAAAGCTTCATGCAAACACTCCCCAAACCTTGATGTAAAACGGGGATCTCTATCCGACACAATGGACTTAGGCACTCTGTGCAACCTCACAATCTTTATGATGTACAACTCTGCCAACTTATCCAGCATATACATAATATGCACGGCTATAAAATGCGCACACTTCGTAAAGCGATCCACAATAACCCAAATAGAGTTCTTTTTTGACAGGGTCAAAGGCTAACCCGTTATGAAATCCATCGTGATCCTCTCCCATTTCCATTCTGGTATCTTTAAAGGTTGTAACAACTTGGAAGGAAACTGATGTTCAACTTTCACGCGCTGACAATCCATACACTTAATTACAAACTCAGCAACATCCTCTTTAAACCGACCTAATAGTACTCATCCTTCAACCCACGATACATCTTGGTACTACCAGGATACATAGCAAAAGGACGACTATGCGCCTTAGTTAGAATAGCATGCATTAACTCAGCATCTTCCGGCACAACTATCTGACTCTTAAAACACAAAACACCATCATCATTAAAACAAAAGTCCGTCAAATTACCTTCCGCAATATCCGTAACATGCGGTACCAACGAATCATCCAGCAAATGCTTCTCATTTATCAATTGAACCAAGGAAGGTTTCACTTGCAACTCAACTATCAACCTGCCATCTTGCGGCAAACTCAACCATGCAAACATGGCCCTCAACTCTACAGCTACATTCCTACTCAGAGCATTGGCCACCATATTAGCCTTATGAGGATGATACTCGATCGTTAGTTCATAATCATTAAGCAAATCCAACCATCTTTTTTGTCTAAGATTCAACTCCTTCTGCGACATCAAATATCTCAAGCTTTTGTGAACCGTGTACACCACACACTTCTCACCATAAAGATAATGTCTCTAAATCTTTATTGAAAACACCACTGCGGCCAACTCAATATCATGCGTAGGATAATTGCGCTCATACACCTTCAACTGTCTAGATGTATTAGCCACAACTCTACCATCTTACATCAGCACACATCCTAACCCCACATAGGAAGCATCACTATAGATCACAAACTTTTTTCCTGATTCAGGTTGAATCAAGATCGGAGCTCGCGTCAAAGCTTCCTTTAACTTCCCAAAAGCTTGTTGTCTTACCTCCGTCCATTCAAACTTAACATCTTTTTGCAGCAACTTTGTTAACGGAGCAGTAACCCTAGAAAAACCATCAACAAAACGATGATAATATCCTGTCAAAACCAAAAAACTACGAACCTCTGACACCGACTTAGGTTGCTTCCAATTCACAAATGCCTCAATTTTCTATGATCTACACGAATACCTTTCGCTGATACAACATGACCAAGAAACACCACCACTTTAATCCAAAACACACACTTGCTCAACTTAGCATACAACTGATTATCCACCAAAACTTGCAACACAATCTACAAATGTCTATCATGATCCTCATCGGTACGTAAATACACAAGGATATCATAGATAAACATCACTACAAATTGATCCAAAAACTCATGGAACACCCGATTAATCATGTCTATGAAAGCTGCAAGCGCATTCGTCAACCCAAACAGCATCACCAAGAACTCATAATGCCCATAACGGGTGCGAAAAGTTGTCTTTGATACATCCATATCCTTCACATTCAACTGATAGTATCCTGATCTTAAATCAATCTTGGAAAACACTGTTGCACTACGAGATTGATCGAATAAGTTATCAATTCATGGTAAAGGATACTTATTCTTAATCATCAAATTATTCAGTTGCCGATAATCGATGCACATCCTTATAGTGCCATATTTCTTCTTCACGAACAACATCGGCGTACCCCATGGTGACACACTAGGCTAAATGAAACCTCGATCTAACAACTCCTAAAGCCGTGTTTTCAACTCCTTTAACTCTTTAAGCGTTATATGATACGGAGCAATAGACACTGGAGCTGTATCTGCATATATCTCAATACAAAACTCTACCTCTCTATCATGCGACAAGCTAGGTAACTCTTTCGAAGCCCCCTCGAAAAATCACAAACAGTCCGTATACCCTAGGGACGTGCCTCATTCATATTTGGATTCATAACATATGCCAAGTATGCCTGGCATCCTAATTTTAACAACTTTTTCGTTTTTATGGCAGAAACAACATTGGATAAAAACTTAACATTTTCTTCCACCACCACAACTTCATAATCATCAGACAACTTCAATGAAACATGCTTAGTCTTAAAATCCACCATCGCCCTATGCTCGGTCAACCAATCTATACCAAGGATAACATCAAAACCATAAAAAGGTAACTCCATCATGTCAACCGCAAACACATATCCTTGAACCATCAACGAACATTTCCTATACAACTTCCTAACAACAACCGTTTCACCAAAGTACTCGTCATTTGCATACCCACATCTAGAAACTCAACTGGATGTCAAGCAACTTTGCATGCCTACTTAAAATATATGAATGTGTGGAACCAGAATCAATCAAAGAAAGTAATGACAATGATTGCAAAGTAAAGATACCTACGATTACATTTGTGTCATTTCTCCCCTCGTTGTTTGCATACACCCTAGCCGGTCTACCTTTCTCAGGCTGAACTGCCACCACATGGACAACATTCCTTTAACCATCCTCCCTACGCTGAAAATTACCTCGGCCGCCCCCACGGCCACTCTGAGGCTCAACAGCATGCACTGGTACCTATCTAGCTAACTGAAGACAATTACGTTTAACATGACCTTGTGAACCCAACCCCAGCAAACATTGAGAGTACCCCAACACTCTCCAGAATATCGTCTCCCACATCTGCCACACTCAGGTAAATGAACTACAGTATTCTGGACTTGCTGCTCGTGACCCGTGATACCACCACGCCTCTGATCCGGGTGAAACTTTCTATCACGCTGCCTCTTAAAACGACCCATTCTACCATCAAACTCAGTAACCCTCTTACCGAAACTAAAATTCCTTGAGCGAGATAACAAACCTAAACTCTACTCAATGTCCTTAGCACAAGTGAACAAAACATCAAAATCTGTGTATTTAGAAGCCATCATATATGTCTTCACTTTCTTCACCAAACCATATCGAAAGCGGTCACATCTTTTCTGCTTGTCGGGAACCAGCTCAGGAGCATACTGGCTCAATCGTACGAACTGAACCTCATACTCTGCAATAGACATGTTACCCTACACCAAGGCCATAAACTTTTTTTCTTCTCATCTTGATATCGAGTACCCAAAAACTTCCTCCGAAAATAAGTTCCAAAGAACTCCCACGTCATCTCATCAGATTCCATCCCCGTGATAGTGGTATTCCACCACGAATAAGCATCTCCCTAAATCAAGAATACCGTACAACTCAACTTACGCACATCTATGCACTCTATCTGCCCAAGAATCCTTTGAGTACTCTTAAACCATGCCTTATAACCCTCCAAAGGTAAACCTCTAAACTCAACACCACCCAAACTACGTAAACACTCCAAAGGTAAACTAGGATTAGTTGCAGGTTGTGGCACAACCACCTGCATACCTACCACCACAGCCTGAATAGCTCAAGCTATAGCCTTGATTAATGGTGTCATATCACCTATAGCCTGACCTTGCGCTACCTGAGGTCTAACACCTCCCGCACCAGCTCTAGCTCCGACTCCATCACCACTAGAAGGAGGATGAGGAGGAGGCGACACAACATTATCACAATCATCTTCTGCAACAACATTGCGTGCATTACCTCTAAGCTCTCGTCTTGGTCTCATTATAAAAGCAGTATGAATCTCTAGCATATAAATGCAACAATGAAAACAGTTATGCTAGCCAGAAGTCAGAATCCAAGACACTCAAGTATTTAAAACAAATCTTTTATCATCAATAGTAATAATGGCAATAGGTACCTCAATCTCTGCCCCAAATCATCACATAACAGCGTACACCATGTATTATCAAGCACCGTACATATCACTCAACAATCAGCGATCAAACATCACACAGGAACATAAAGAAACAATTAAATTACCTCCCCACTTTTGCAAAACCTGCCTCTGATACCAACAAATGTAACCTCCTCGACCCGGCCTAGTTGCAAGACCGGACCGAGCGGTTATATGAAGAGTATTGAAGAAAAACTTGAAAGTTTCCCTTCAATGAATGACCCTCTTTTTTTCTAGATGCAACATTATTAACCTCTGTGTACAAGCTAGCAGCGAGTGAATTTACAACTCAACCGGGCGTCGATTCGACATCCAATTGCTCCGGTTATCATTTGGGGACCATTTTGTAAAATTGACAAATTACAATAGCTTATTGTGAAATTGAGGTTACCAATATTCAATTAGTCAGTTTCATACTCATATGTCAAATTTCAACTCAATTTCATCATCAAAACATGATCAATTACATTCACAATTTTTAGGGACTAAAACGTTAGAAAACAGAACATTATAAGCTTCCAGATAACCAACTTGCCTAACAACGTATCGGCACACCTATTCCCCGTATCGGTATGAATTGTACCAAAATTCTATGTTGTACGAAGCCGTATCGATACGGCCCCGTGTACCGATATGCCCAGCCTTTCCCTCTAAGATCGTATTGATACGGGTCTATCCGTATCAATATGCTAAGCCTGATTTGGCATACCCGTACCGATATGGTACCCCGCATACCGATACACCTGGGCTTGTAATGTCTCAATTTGCTGTTTAAACACACCGCAAAGATATTCAAACCATTCTGACATGCCTCTAAGGCAACCACAACATATCCAGAGATCAAACCTCAACCAAAAGCATTAGAAACGACATCAAAACATGATCACATACTAAAAGGGAAAATCTATAGGCATGCACCCTATTTCCAAGCCAAGAAAAACACCAAAAACCATACCAAAGCTAAAATCAAACATTAAAGGCCAATTACAAAACCAATAAGGCAATACAAACTTGCCACAAACCAGAGAGTTCACAACATACTCTCCCAAATCATAAAGGTACCCTCCCATTGCCAAATTTATTACTATCGATTAGTTCAAAACCATACTTGAGCTAAGTGAACCTCTTGGACTTCTACTCTTGCCTCTTTCCTGCCCAACAAGCTATTTATATGCATTGTTAAGAAAAGAGAGCGTAAGCAATAAGCTTAGTGAAGAATGCTCAAAAGTAAACCATTAACAATACCTTTTGAAAATCCTTTCCTCAACAAATCATTTTACATCATGATCAAATATATCTCATGCTTTTAAACTCGTTAAAGCAAAATCATCTACCTTTCAAAACACATGTATCATTTAGCTCATGTATTAAATCCAATGCAAATCTCTATGCCACTTCTCATGCTTAAACATTACAAGGCATTTCCCAAAATAAGATTATATGTATAAATTCCATTATACAAAACCATTTAAAACAATGATACACGTAGTCTCATATATTGGCTCTCAAGTGACCCGAATGACTACGACTCCATCCCCGGATGGCTACAACCCTATCCTTTAAATTTTTGGATATGCAGACTCCTTGATGGCTACAACCCCATCAAGTATCATGGTGATACAACCCACCATATTGCACACTTCGGCCGGGTTGGCACTACCCCCATTGCTCGTGGTGATGGCACTACTCCCATCATTCGCAACACAAATGACTACCCTCATTGCGTAACCGAAGACTTTGGCTCACGTACGGATTTTGTATATATTATAGTGCACTCTCGTCCTATTGGTCGACCAATTATATCTGATTATAATAAGTATCATCACTTGCCAATATACACTTTAAAAACCATGTTACCTTACTTTTTCAATACATAGACATAAACCATTTCTCATCCCATTTCAAAGGAAATATCATTGCATAGCATTTCTTAACAAGTTATAAACTCTTTCAAAACCATATATCTATCTTATGGGATCACATGAATCATCTCTCAATTCATAACAATATGCATAAGAGTAGGTTACAAATTCTATCTTCAAACATGAGCATGATTTATCAAAACAATGGGAAAAGCCGAAAACTGAGAGCGAATTCAATCATACTTACTTTCAAGTTTAAACCAGTGTTTCAAGATTAATTTAAACCCTCAAAAGTCACTTTCAAACCTCTTTAAAGCTATAAAACTCGCTTCCACTCACCAACACGCCTCGTTTGCCTTGCCGAAGCAATTCAAGCCTCCGGATCAACCAAAACCTCTTCCAAAGATATTAGATCCAACTCCCTTGCTTCTAACCAAGAAAAACAGAGGATTAAATGCACTTCTCTGTATTAAAATCCCCAACAATACAACACCACACTTTCCCTACTCATCAAACAACCTTTCGCTATCTAAAAACTACCGAAACATCGAGGAAAACACTCTAATTGATCTTCATCCATTTCTCAACAAAAACAACAACAAATCATCATCAAGACACACCTAAAAGCATCTACTCAACACCAAGATATCATCAGCCATCAAATAACCACTTAAACAAGTCAAGAACTCCAAAATCTCAACCTAGGAATCAAACAATTTACCTAGTTCTGGGATTACCACCTTAAAATCCATTAATCCACAATATCACACATCAAAATTATGATAAACCTCAACCATAAGCCCAACATTAACAAATCAAAACAAATCTTAAACAATTTCACCCATTAAACTTTAATTAAACTAAATTTGTCATAATTGTATCATCAAAACCCATTAGAAAACATTCATAAAAGATCAATAACTTGGGAATTTCAGTAAAGAACCTATCATTAGAGGATAAGAACGAAACCTTACCTCTAATGATGACTTTTCCCCTTCAATTGTATAGATTTACATGAGAAAACAAAGATAAAACAATAAGGTTTTGCTAGGAAAACCTTAAGAAATCATTTAGGATTAAAAAGATGGATTAAATCAAATGTTTACCTAAAATATTTGAAAAGAAATGGATGTTTGGCTGGAGAGAATTTGAGAGAAAATGGTTGAGAGAAAAGTTAGTTACATGAGATGTGTTTTAAGAAAATAATGAGCAATTAATTAAATCCTCCTGAAACCCTTCAAATCAATTAAATCCTGAAACCCTTCAAATCAATTAAATCCGGAAACTAGCCTAAATCCCCGAAACCGGTTCGACCGAACCGTCTAGCCTAACCAGCTAAATCCTAGGCCCAAAATCGAGGCGTTACAAAGCTAAAAGACTAAAACCTTAAACTAATATCATGAACCGATAACTCTAAATCACACTACACCATAAGCTAAAGTGTTAATTTTGGTTAAATAAAGATTAATTTCGGTTAAATATGTATGGTATATAATATATAAATTATATTATAGACTATAGTATATACCCAAAACCTTAAACCAATATCTTAGACCCTAAACCTTAAACCTTACAAATTAATCTATTAAACCAATAACTTTAATCTACACTATAAGTGTTCAAATATATATATACATATATATATATATATATATATATATATGTAAAGTTAAACTATATGTAACTTGTTCATTACGTATTACATCAAAATAATGAAATAAACTTATTGATGTTTAAAGTGATTTAATGATTAAGATAATAATCAACAAATGAATCATTTAATACATTTAATTTAATGGTTGTAGTTAAATTTTTTAATATAATGATCTACTTAATACAAGAAGGAAAATTTTTAATTTAATGATTATAATTAAAAAAAATGATTTAAATTTTGAATGATAAATTTAAATTTATTAATCTCACATTATTAATTTAATAAAACTTTTAAATACTATTATATACTATTATTTATAAACTATAAATAAGTAAAAATATTAAATTAATGATCATAGTTAATCAAGTACTTTAAATTGTGAATATGTATTTGTCACACTATAATATGATAAATTTATAATCTTACAACTTTATCAGTTGTAACTTATTAGTTATTATAAATCAGAATGTCAGATAAATATAAAGTCGGGTAAATATCAAATCAGTTTAATAACAAGTCAGGTCATTTACATGTTGAGTCAATTACAATTCAGGTTCATAACATGTCAGGTTGATAACAGATCGGGTAATATCAATTATTTATCAGGTTAATCTCAAGTTCGGGTTCATATCAGGTCGAATGCAAGTCAAGTTCAGTTATCACATTATTAGGTTGAATTCGGGTTTAAGTCGTTCTCAGATCGGGTTCAGATCCAAAATTTCCAGGTCCAACTCGGGTTCAGGTCAACACCAGTTTAGACTTGAATCGATTTCGAGTCACCACCAGTTCTAACTCAAGTCAGTTTCAGTAAGTTTTGCAGGCCGGGTCAGCTTTTTACATCCCTAATCCCACTAAATCAATTTATTATTGGTTTCCACCTCATTAATAGATTCGTCAGCCCCCCATTTTGCTTTCCTTTATAGATCTTACTAATGATTTTATGCCACGTATATTTATAATTTTTCACAATTTTATTAATTTTTTATTTTATTAAAAATACACGCAACATAAAATTATTTGTAAAATATATAAAGAAACATAGAAAAGAGATAGATGAATTTTGTTCTCCACATCGTACCCTTTGATGAGTAGCCACAACCAAAAACCAAATGTTTCCTTGTAGGTTAAAGTAGAAGTAGAAATCCCTCTACTGTACCTAAAAGTTCATTTTAGTCCCTCTATTATAAAAATGAATATTTTAGTCCTTTTACTCTAGTTTAAAGTTCATTTTAGTCCTTGGATTATACTTAAAAGTTCATTTTAGTCCCTCTACTATAAAAAGAAACATTTTAGTCCTTGTACGTTTGCAAAGTTAACATTTTCTCAACTTCAAAAATGAACATTTTAGTCCTTGTATGTTTGAAAAGGTAACATTTTGGTCCAAAACACTAAAGTTATTGATATTTCGCTTAAATATTTTGGTTTAAAAACCCTTTAAAGTCCTTATCAATTTTGAAATTGAGCAAATTTACCCTCTTGATATATTTTAAAAATAATAATTTTTTAAAGTAGATAATTTATTAATTAATGACAACGTTGTGTATAGTTAAATACATGGATTAATAAATTATTTAATTTATTAATAAATATAATTTTATAACATATTTTCATAATTTTGAAAATTTTAATGAAATGCTAAATATTTTTTTTATGATTTTTTATCATCTTTTTCAATTAAGCCCTTACTCTCACTTCGTATTTAAAAATTTTAAGAAATATGTGCACTTTCTAATTAATCATTTAAAATATTTTGTATACTTTGGCTTCTAATTGTAATATTATTGTAAGTGAAGACAATGGAATTTGAAATTAGAATATGAATTAACTTTGCATTTAGATTTCATAAGTGTTTAAGAATTTCATGTAAAAATTCACAAAAATGTTTTGAGAGGTTAATTTGCTCTACTTTAAAATTGAGAGGGACCTGAAGATTGTTTAAACCAAAATATTTAAGCCAACTATAAAAAAAATAGTGTTTTGGATCAAAATGTTAAATTTTCAGACGTATAATGACTAAAATATTTCTTTTTGCAATAGAGGGACTAAAATGAACTTTTAGGTATAATACAAGGACTAAAATATTCTTTTTTATAATAGAGGACTAAAATTAACTTTTAGGTATAGTAGAGGGACTTCTACTATACTTTAACCTTTCTTGTACATTATCTGTAGATAAAATAGACCGGTTATTCAAGGTAAGGATTAAAAATTGCAAAACATTAAAAAGGAATATACTTATAATTTATATTATAATTAATATATTTGATTATTCTTTTTCTTCATTAATATTTTAGTTTTGTAATATATTTTATTTTATAATTTAATTGATGATATAAACATATTTTTATAATGTTTTATATTTTATTGTATAATTAATATATTTTCATAAAATAAATGAAATGGGGGCTTGGCTTTCGGAAGCTCTCTACTCAAAATGAAGCTTTTTTTTTTTTTTGATAAAATTGGCGTTTAATCTTTTGACTCGTAAAAACAATTTATGAGTGCATTTTATTCGGGCCAACTATAAGTGTGGTAGTGGGGTTCCAGATTCTCTTCGATCTTAGAATTGTTCTCGACTCTGGAAAGGGCTTAGTGTTGTTTGAGATGACGTTCGCTGAAACATCAATTGGACAGTCGGGAATGGAAGTGACGTTGATTTCTGGCGTGACTCGTGGATCGGGGAGCTAGGTCCTTTGATCGACTATGTGCCTAGAGTCGATGTTTGTGGTTTAGGGTACGTGCCTATATCCGATATGGTAGGGTCGGACGGGTTGAACTTTGAGTTCCTTCTGCCGTCCACGATCCTTTCGTACATTGCAATGATCAAGGGGCCTAAAGAGACCTTGGCTGACGCAATTGTAGGATGGAATGACTGTGCGGATAAACGATTCTCGGTCTCTTCAGCCTATAAAATTCGTCTAGGGCAGATGAGTGGTGGAACCAAAAAAATAGGGAAGGTGATCCATGGATACCGTGGGCTTCAACGCATACGGATTTTCTTATGGCTCACATGCAACCATAAGCTTATGACTAATGACAAACAGGTTCGCCGTCATTTTACGTTGGATAGTCGTTGTCGGTGTGTAAAGGTTTGGTTGAGGATGTTAACCATGTGCTTCGGCTTTGTCCATCGGCTATCTTAGTGTGGCATAGCTTGATTAAGCGAGAGCGTATGCATGAATTCATGTCAGTTGAAATTAAGGATTGGATTTATATGAATCTGACACAACTGTTGTAATTTGCTCGTGAGGGGAGTGATTGGGACTTGTTGTTTGGTGCTACTGTATGCCAATTATGGCGCTTTTGTAATTCCATCGCGTTCGATAATCCCATTGATGGTCCAGGCTCGATCCTTGACCAAAGCTGCTCCCTATTCGTTACTGTGCATCGTGCTTTGGAGTCATAGTAGCGCACGGTTGTTGCTTCAGGATCACCCGCGTCTAGCTCAGCTCGATGGTCGCCTCCAGACTTCGAGTGAGTGAAGTTGAATACTGACGGTGCAAGGCGGGGTGTTGATGGTATCGATTCTTGTGAAGGTGTGATTCGTGATCACGTGGGGACGTGGATAGGGGGTTTCCACAAGTTTATCGGTGTGTGTTTCGTCATAGAGCAGAATTGTGGTGTGTGTACATTCGCCTCTCGTATGCATGGGAGCTGGGTTATCGGCGTATCGTTCTTGAGGTTGATAGTTTAGATGTTTTATGCATGTTGAAATTGGATTCTCACCGAAGGGAAGGTCTTCCCCTTTTGTTACACTTGGATGAACTTCGTCAAAGAGGTTGGTGTGGATGTATGAAGCATGTTTGCCGAGATGGTAATATGGTGGTCGATGCGTTAGCCAAGTCTGGCAAGTCCAATAGCTTTGCCGTTGTTCATTTCGTATTGCCCCTTGTAAGTTGATTATTTAATTATTACAATATGTACTCTTTTTCCTCTGATTAAATTTAGGAAAGGTTTTTAAACGAGGCAATTTTTATTTTTCATAAAAAAAAAACTTTGGTCATAATTTAGCCAAGTCTGACACGTGGTAATAATTTATTTTTCATAAAAAAAACTTTGTTCATAATTTAGCCTAACTATTATTTTTGTCAATTATGTATTAACTATTTAACTTGGTCTAATGATTAAGCATTTGACCTCCTTTTAATGTGTTTCAGGTTTAAACCACATCATAAAGAAGCGTTAAACGTTCGTCAACTTTTGGTTTCATCCAAAAAAATATTTTTTATCAAAATTAAAATATTAAAGCTAAAGTACTTAAAAATCAAAATAATTGTTCAATCTAACGTTTAGTATGAACATTATTATTATGTTTTTTTTTATACGGAGTTCACGACAATTTTTTTGGGTCAACAAATGGGGTGGGATAAAACTTTCAAAAGGTTTTACATAGACATGCTTAAATTATGCTCATGTCTTTAACTTATCGACATCGTTTCAATCAGGTTTTTTCACCAGTTTAACTATTTGAATGTCAGGTTGAATGCGACACAAAGTATATTTAATATCTAAACTACATATATAAAACTTAAACACCTATGCATTATTATATGGATAATTTTAATCCAACATGTTGAAAACAAATAATGACGTTAAAACTTAATAAAATTGTTTTTAACACTCTAAGTCTAAGTTATTCATACAATAGGTGTATCAAGCCCTTTTTTTTTAACAATGACAGCTTCATTGAAAGAAAAAAACATACAAGAAAAAAGAGAGCAAACAAACATGAACAACAAAACACAACAACATCAAAATAAAAGTACACATAAACAAACACCGACAAACATCCAAAGAACAACACTGGGTAAACAAATTCAGAGAATAGAAAAACGGTAGGGAAGAGGCACAAAAAGCCAAATGGAAACCGAAGCATAAAATAGAGCCAACGGGTCATCTATCATTGCATGTCATTTCGAGAGCACCGAAACATAAGTCTAGAGGTAGAAAGATGTATCATCAGCCACCAATGCGTTTAGATTAGGGTTGACAATTTAACTCGTCCTCGTTCGGTCTCGACCTGATTAAGCAGGTTTTTATTTTTGAAAATCAAGTTTTGGGTCGTGGTGTGGCAGATTTTAGTGAGAAGATAATCAAGACAGGATGAGTTCGTGTTTATAGAAAAAAATTTCCGTTCCTTCTCGATATATTTTATATTATTTATATGTAATTTTAATATATTTATGAAAATATCATTATGTATATATACATTGTTTTAGGGTTTTTATTTTTTATATTTTCATTTGTTTTAGCCGTTCAACCCCTTTCCTCTTCGCTTCTCATTTCCTCTCTTTTTTTTCTTTGTTTCTTATTTTTTAGTATTCTCATTTTCTCTCATTTTTCTTTTATTTTCTTCATTTTCCTTATTCGAATTTACTATCCCTTTCCTTTTGTCTTAATTCTATTTGGATTTCTAATTATTTTTTTCATCAATTTATCACAAAATCTCTCATTTTTTTAATTTCACTGTATATTTACGAAAATCCATTTTTTATGTTTAATTTTGTTGTTTGCATGTCATTTATTTCAATTTCTCATCAATCGAATCAAATAGATTTTTAATTTTTTCTATTTTTCTTTATAACCTAATTTTAGCCTAATAGTAAGGGTGCCTAACCCTAAAAGCTCCCCTGCTTCCTCTCACCCCATATTGTTCTCAACATCATGTTGGATTTGATGAAGGGTTAACATTCCTCGAATCGAGTAAAATAATTATGAATTAGTCGAAATTTAAATTTTATTTAAATTTTTAAGTTGAGTCAAGTTTATTCTAGTTGTGTGAATTTTTGTTTAAATTTAATTATAAATATTTATAATGTTATAATACTAATTTGTTTACAATTGAGAAACTTGACTCAAACTTTAAAAACAAATCAACTAATTACTAAAATTTTCGAATTATTCGAATTTCTATTTTATAATTTGAACTTTATTTATTTATTTTAATCGAGTCAAGACGAGTTCAGTTTTTTTACGTCGAGTCAAGTCAAAAAAATTTAATATTTTCAAGTTAAATTTTGCTCGTCCCAAATTTGAGACGTGACAGACGCTTATGGGATGAGAGGGTCATGCCGCCCAAAATTTCAAAAAACCAACGTTAGTCTTTAAAGTTTATAAAAAAAATTATTTTGGTACCTTCAAAATTTTAAAAACTCTTACTCCATTATATTTCAAAATTTTAAATATTTTTAGTTAGATTCTCCTAAAAATTTTAAATATTCTCATTAAATCTCAATTTTTCAAGGAAAAAAATTATAGTCAACCCCGATATTTTTTAAAAAATTTTAAACTAAACCTTTAAATTATTTTGAAAATTTCAATTTAAACCTTCAAAATTTAAAAATTTAAAATATGTCTCCTCAAATTACAATGTTATAATCCACCATTGGTTTTAGGCCTCTAATAATTATAACTCTTGGTCCAAATTAGGATGGATGAACTACCCCCAACCATCACGAATCACTTCTTCCGTTGAACAACATGAAACATTTTTTTCCTTAGATTCTTTCATTCTTGAAAAAAAGTATCTTTGAAATTTGGTTGGTTTTGAGTCTTTCCCACCTCACACGCCACTATTCCCATTGATTTCACTTTTTTTCATGGATATTGATTCCACTTTTAACCATAATTCTTTATTTTGATAAAATTATTACACTTATTTGATTTCATTTCTTTTATCTACGTTAAATCTTTATTGGAAGAACAATAATGGACTTATATCACTTTTCTAAGAATATGAGAATTAGATAATCCAAAATTTGAACCTGAGAATTAAAAGTAAATAAATTCTTCAATTACCGAATCAATTATGTTATGAGTTATTATTTCATACATAAATAATAAAAAAATACATCACAAATAGAGTTCTAATATTGTTAATATTCTATTTAAAACCTTAAATTTTAAACCTCAACTCTTAAATTATAAACCATAAATTTTAAATCATAAGACTTAAAATTAAAATTCTAAACTTAAATAACTTCTCACTCTCACATTTTCTCTGCATCGGTTATCATTTTTGTTAAAAGTTTCTAAGTAGTTTCTTAGTTTTTCAAGCTAATAATGGACTTATATCACTTTGGCATGTTACAATTGAATCTTGCCGCACAACTTTGCGTGAGTTGGTTGTCGTGGAGTTAACCAAGACATTTTCTCTCTTTTTGTTTGTTTGGAGTAATTCAATGATCTGCGCTCTTCCAGTGAGCACTCCGAGATTTGATTATGGTGTTAGATTTGAAGAACATTGATGAAAATTTTATGAGAATATTTAAGTTTGCTATTCACGTTTGCATACTCTTTGCTTTGTTAAGTTTATTTTTATATTTTAATGTATGCTTATCTGTGTATTTCTTCTCATTATTTTAATAAAATCTAGTATTTGATTTTAAAAAATCTAAACTTAAATAAAACACGTAACGACACTAAAAACTCGTTCATAAATATTTTTTTCCTACTACTATCACATGGGATAGTACACTCAAGCACAATAGGTATGAGTTATTATTTCGTACATGAACAATGGAGAAAATACATCACAAATAGATTTCTAATATAATTAGTGTTTTATTTAAAGAATTTAAACTTCAACTCCTAAATTATAAATCTCACATAATAAAATTAAAATTCTAAACTTAATAAAACACGTTACATCATTAAAAACTCGTTCGTGAATTATTTTTTCCTACTACTAGCATATGGGATAACACACTCAAGCACAAAAGATGTTGTTGCCTCATATCTTGACACGTGGTTATTTTTTTCAGGGATCGAAAGAAATATGGAGAGGGGCGAATGGAAAAGAAAAGAACAAGAGGGATGATATTACTGCTACAGCTGAGGTTGCGGCAGGACAAGAAATTGCTGGAGATGATGTATCTGAAAAACCTGTTGATGCAGAAACTTCGTATGCAAGCAAAGGTAGCTGGTACGAAGGATTGAATGGGAAAGTTCCTAGGATTCCTGGAATCGTAAAAGATGATGTGAAGATAATGGCTGAGGATATAATTATGGATCGTTCTGGGACGATACCTTCCATACAATTCTTGAATAGAGTCCATGATCAGATTAATGAAAATATGCACAATGCGATCATTGTGAGACTGCTTGGCCGCTCGATAGGTTACAGAGCATTGGTGAATCGTACTCATGCTCTCTGGAAACTCGTGGGTGAATTACATATTATTGATCTTGACAGTAATTACTTTCTTGTTAGATTTTCAGATGTGAGTGACTATACGCGAGTACTTACGGGAAGGTTCGTGAACCATCTATAGGAGCTATTTGACGGTGTAGCCGTGGAGTAGATGTTTCACTATTTCAGAGAAACATCGCTCACAGGTGATAGTTTGGGTTCGGCTGTTGGGGTTGTCGTATCGTTATTACACGAATGCTCTATTCCGGTATATTGCTTCATTTCTAGGGTGGGTTGTTAGAATTGATTATAATACGGATGTAGGAGGGTGTGTTAAGTTTGCTCGGTTGGATCTTTTGGTGGACCTCAATAAGCCATTATTGTCATGTATCTGGATTGATGGAGTGCTCTAAAAACTTGAATATGAAGGGTTGCAGCAGATTTGTTATGAATGTGGGGTCTATGGTCATTCGAAAGAAGCTTGTCCTAATAATAAAAGTGCTAATAAGGTGTCCGCGGGTTCGAATTTAAATGCGGCTGGGGGGGACACTTCGATGAAGGTTGATGTATCGGAATCGAATTTGTTTGGCCATTGAATGGTGGTTGCGGATAGGCGTAAAAGAGTGGGGAATGCACGTATGGTAGCTCAGACGTCCAATAAGACTGGGTCTGATTCTCACTTTGCTACTTTTGAGGTTGAGGAGGGATCGACAATGCCCGAGTAAGAGGATGTCCTGGTTCCGTAGTCTCGTGTTGTTGTGCAAAAATCGTCTGTAGCTGCAGGACCAAGTAGTACAATGAATGGAGGGAAGCGAGTAATTTTGAAGAGTGCCGCGTATAAGGCTTCCAATCCTGATAAAAAAGTAATATACAGAAAAGTTCTAAAGCAATGGAGGTGTATTGGATTTACATATAATAAATAATAAATATATAGAAAATAAATAAATAAATAAAAAGGTGAAAATTTAGTGACAACAGCTGCTCCTTCTTTGCTTACTCTAGTGAAACAGGGATATAGCAAAGAACATGTGGCACTAATTTTCACCATTTACCAATTTTCCATTCAACTTCGTTCTCCTGATGCCTGAACGAGTAGGCAGGTTCTATTCTCTAAATGCCTAAATAGATAGGCAGTTTTATTCTCCAAATGCCTGAATAGATAAGCTGGTTCCATTCTTTTTATGTCTAAATGGATATACGAGTTCTATTCTCCATATGCTCGAATAGTTGAGCTGGGTTCCATTCTCCTTACGCCTGAACGGATAGACGGGTTCTATTCTCCATGTGCCCGAGTAGATGAGCATGGTTCTATTCTCCTTATGCCTGAACGGATAGGCGGGTTCTATTCTCCACATGCTCAAATAGTTGAGCTGGGTTCCATTCTCCTTACGCCTGAACGGATAGACGAGTTCTATTCTCCATATGCCCAAATAGATGAGCAAGGTTCCATTCTCCTTATGCCTGAACGGATAGGCGGGTTATATTCTCCATGTGTCTGAGTAGATGAGCATGGTTCCATTCTTCTTATGCCTGAATAGATAGGCGGGTTCTTTTGTTGAAAAGTTTCTGCATAATTGTAATATGATGCAATTAGGATGCGCGTGCCCCTGAGGATGTCTAAAACATGAATGCATGCTAAGTTTTAATCTATTTTTTAGCTTGTTTTAATCTAGACAAACGACCATCTTCACTGTCTCTGCTTTGTCATTCACATTCTTAGTATCTCTTTGCTTCATCAAATGGTCGTCTTCTGCTTCACCATTCTTTGAATGGTAGTTTTCTTCTTCACCATTCTCATTCTTTGTATCTCTTTGCTTATTGAAAAACATTTGATCTTTGCATATTTGCTCATTTAGTCTAATGATCTTGTACTCCTGATGGAAGAATTGGCTTCTTCAATTGTCTCTAATTTGCCATCTCTTTGCTTCATGGAAAACATTTGATCCTTGCACGTTAGAATCTCTTATTTTCTTAAATTCAACTATCATTATAGTTGATACATCAATATCGAGTGAAAGGGCTTTCAAGCAATCCTGTATACAATTAAGCCTATTTATGAATCCATCAAAATCACCACCTTGAGTGATATTGGATTTAAATTCCCTTCCTTCTGAATTGGGTATCAAATGCCCCTAACCATAACAAACCGAATATTCAAAACTAAGTAATAAACTATGTCATAGTCCATATATTCTCAGACCATTGACAGAGTAATACGCGAAAATCTCTTGTTCATTTTAATAATGTTCAACCAAATGATTCTTATCCCAATAAAAGACATTTATAAAGGAAAATAAAGAAATTGAAGGAAAATGTCGAAAAAAGAATTCTTATTAATGTTGTGGCAAACATGAAAGAAATGTACAAATGAAAAGGTCAAAAAGACAGGTATCTAGTTATCAAAGGCCCGAACCTTCTGGAGATGACTCCGAGTGCTGCCCTTGTCAAGAAGATTTTTGTCTACTGTAAGGATGTATGAAGGTACGAACTTCTTTCTAAAATACCGAGTCTATATGGGAATCTTTTGTTGCAAAATTTTGAGTCACCCTTTGTGGGTTTTCAACTCGAATCCTCATTTGGTTTCAAGACGCCCTTTGCGGGTTTTCATCTTGAACCCTCATTTTTTTCTTTTTTTTCTTTGACCTAAAGCGCCATTTACAGGTTTTCACTTTAAGTTTTTTTTTCTTTTTTCTTTCTTCATGCATAGTACTTTTTGACTGAATCAAAGTTTACTGGATTCTTGAGCTTATCTATATCCATTTCAGCCATAATCAATGCCCTTCCGTCAAAGGCTTTCGACACAACATATGGCCCTTCCCAGTTAGGTGCCCATTTTCCTCGAAAATCCTTTTGGATTGGTAATATCTTCTATAATACCAAATCCCCTTCTCAGAACTTTTGCGGGTAGACCTTCTTGTCACACGCTCGTATCATCCTTTTCTGGTACATTTGACAATGACAGATTACTTTCAGTCTCTTCTCATCGATGAGGTTTAACTGGTCGTATCTTGCTTAGACCCATTCAGCTTCTTCTAACTCTGCCTCTTTTAAGACAAGGAGGGATGGTATTTCAACTTCAATTGGTAGCACAACCTCCATCCCATATACTAAAGAAAATGGTGTTGCCCATGTAGAGGTTCGTACAACAATTCTATGACATATAACGCGAAAGGCAGCTTCTCATGCCAATCAGTATAAGTGTCAGCCGTTTTTGCCACTATCTTCTTGATATTCTTATTTGCAGCCTCTACAGCTCCATTTATTTTTGGGCGATAGGTCATCGAATTGTGATGCTTGATTTGAAACTGCTCACAGACCCCATCCATCATCTTGTTGTTTAAATTTGAGGCGTTGTTGTTGATAATCCTTTCAGGTAGGCCATAGCGACATATAATTTCTTTTTTCAAGAATTTGCAGACAATAGACCTTGTGACGTTTGCATAAGATACGACTTCTACCCATTTGGTGAAGTAGTCGATAGCCACTAAGTTGAATATATGTCCGTTCAATGCCTTCGGGTAGATTTTCCCAATTACGTCCAATCCCCACATTGAAAATGGCCATAGAGCCGTCATAACATGGAGTGGAAGATGTGGTGTATGAATTTTATCTGCATAGACACTTATGGCATTTGCGAGCATAATTGATGCAGTCTGTCTCCACAGTGGACCAATAATAACCAAAGCGCATGCTCTGTCTAGCCATGGTAAAGCCGCTTGGATGAGTTCCACAAACTCCTTCGTGAACTTCCTCTAGTATTGTTTGAGCCCCTTTGGCATCCACACACCTTAACAGTACTTGATCTCGACTCTTTTTATATAAGATTTCGCCATCGATGACGTATCTTGCAGCAAACTTTCTGATTGTCTTCTTGTCATTCTCAGTTGCCCGTGGGGGATATTCTTGGGTCTTGATATACCACAATATGTCATGATACCATGGAAGGCCGTCTGTTTCTTCTTCTAAGTCACAACAATAGGTTGGGGAGTCAAAAAGTTACATTTTAATTGGCATCATCTCCGTGCCTTCACTTGCCTTGAACATGGAAGCTAGAGTAACAAGGGCATCAACCATTTGATTATCTTCTCTCGGGAGGTATTTGAAGGTAATCTTGTCAAATTCTTTAATCAGTTGAAGAATCAGTTTATGATACTTCACCAGTTTTGTGTCTTTTGTCTCCCACTCTTCTCGAATATGATAGATGACTAGTGCTGAATCACCAAAGACTCTTAAGGTTTTAATTTTCTTTTCAATGGCTGCTCGTAGACCGAGTATACAAGCTTCGTATTCAGCCATATTGTTGGTGTAGAAGAATTCCAGTCTGCTCGTGAATGGGTAATGGTTCCCTTCTGGCGAAACCAAGATTGCCCCAATACCTCATCCTAAGGCGTTTGCAGCATCGTCAAAATTTATTACCCAGGATTCTTCTGAGTCATCATTTTCCTCAGTCGAAATGCACATCAGGTCTTCATCTGTGAAGTTGAAGTTAAATGCCTCATAGTCTTTGCAGGCACAACTTGTCAAGAAATCTGCTATTGCACTCCCTTTTATAGCCTTCTAGCTTACATACTGAATGTCAAATTTTGACAGTAACATTTGCCAATGGGCCATTTTTCCTGACAAAGTGGGCACTTCCATCATGAACTTCAGAGGATCCAGCTTCGATATTAACCACGTGGTATGGTATAGCTTGTACTGTCTTAGCCTCTTTGTCGCCCATACTAAGGCACAACACAATTTCTAGATTGAGGAATATCTGGTTTCACAATCTGTGAATTTTTTACTCAGGTAGTAGATTGCTCTTTCTTTTCTTCACGTCTCATCATGCTGTCCTAATACATATCCCATCGAATCTTCATGGACAGTTAAGTATAGAATTATGGGTTTCTCTGGAAAGGGCGGTGCCAGAATAGGGGGATTCGTCAACTGCTTATTGATTTCCTCTAGTGCAGCTTGAAACTCTTCATTCAATGTCCCTGGGTTATTCTTTCGAAGTAGCCTAAATACATGACTGCATTTCTCTGTTAACTGAGAGATGAAACAAGCAATGTAATTTAACCTTCCAAGGAATCCTCAAACCTCTTTTTGCGTTTGAGGTGATGGGAGTTCCTGAAGGGTTTTGACTTTATCCGGGTCAATGTCAATTCCTCTTTCACTTACGACGAACCCCAGTAATTTTCCCGACCGAACTCTAAAGGTGCATTTGGTCGGGTTAAGTTTTAACTGAAACTTTCTCAACCTTTTAAAGAGTTTTTTCAGATTCTCTATGTGTTCTTCTTTTGAGCGGGATTTGGCAATCATATCATCGACGCAAACTTCTATCTCTTTGTGCATCATATCATGGAATAGAGTTACCATGGCTCGATGATACGTTTCCCCTGCATTTTTTAGGCCAAAAGGCATGACTTTGTAGAAAAAGGTTCCCCACAGAGTTATAAATGTGGTCTTATTCATATCCTTCGGGCACATCTTGATCTGGTTATATCCTGAGAAGCCATTCATAAAAGAGAAAAGAGAATTCCCCACTGTGTTGTCAACTAGGGTGTCGATGTGCGGCAGTGGGAAGTTATCTTTAGGACTCGCCCTATTAAGATCTCGATAATCGACGCACATGCGCACTTTTCCACCTTTTTTTGGAACTGGGACGATATTTGCTACCCATTCTGAGTATTTTACAACTTCTAGGAATCAGCATCATACTGCTTCTTGACTTCGTCCCTAATTTTCAAAAGCATTTATGGCTTCATTTTTCTTAACTTATGCTATACGGGCTTGCATTCTGGCCTAATAGGGAGTCTGTGCACAACAATGTCTATATCAAGTCCAGGTATGTCTTTGTACGACCAAGCAAAAATGTCTTTATATTCCTGTAGAAGCTTGACCAAACTCTGTCGGGTTTCAGCAATGATAGAGGTGTCGATCTTTACCTTGCGCTTTTCTTCTTCAGTCCTGAGATTCAAAATTTCCAACTCTTCTTTGTGGGGCAGAATCTATTTTCCTTCGTTTTCTATTAACCTGAGCATATCGTTGGGAAGATCATATTCTTCCTCGTCTTTACAGTTTCCGACCTCTTCTGAACACAGGCTGCTCGAAGTCAATTTCTGGGTCAGATTCAGAATTATGAGTACCATTGATATCTGAATACCTTCAAGGGAAAGGATCGAATATACAATGAAGAAATGAATAAAAAATAAATAAATAAATGATTTGTTTTATTTTGATTTTGGTATTTTTAATGTTTTTATTCTATTTTATGGTTTGTTTTCAGTATTCAAGTATTTAGGGAAAGAACGTTTGCCCACACGAAGTTTATTGAAGAAAACATCATTTTATTGATAAGTAGAACCACAATGGTTAAACATGAGCCCTTAACAAGAGATCTCAAATTGCCCCCGGGCCAAAGGCAAATGAGTTGGTTTCAGCTATTACTCTATGGATGACCTAAAAGCTATAAGGATGTCTTCGACAGTCTAGTTGTTTAGTTCTGAGCAAGGGCAAATCATGGAGAGGTACTTGTTTCCCTTATCCTCCTCTGATATTGCGTTAATGTTCAGCTCCTCAAAAGCCTTCTCTAAAATATTCTTTCCTTTCTCCTACTCCTTGTTTGAAGTGTCGGGATTCATAATTCCTCTTGATACAAAGGTTTGACTCAGCGGCGGGAAGGTCATTGGTCTCCATTTCACTTCTTCTCCACTTAATCGGGCTTTCCTCTTTTCTTGTTTCTCTCTAATTGCAACTCTCCTTTCCATGGGGCTGGGTTTGTAACATAACCCAAATCTATCTCGTTTGTCGGGGATCATCACTGGATATGGCCTCCCTTGAAGCGCTTCCCAAGGCCTTTTCTAACTTTAGCCTCTTTTCCTAGGGTCTGCTTTACTTGCATCTTAGCGTTGTTCGACAATTCTGGCTCTGAGACCTTACTTCCTTCAGACATGAATGTGGCATTGACAAGTTCGAGGGTCCTAAAGTTGCACTCAAGTGCGTTTTCATGCACCTGAATGTATGGAGCATCTGCTGATACCGAGGCTATGATCTCTTCTTCAGCTCCTACGACCACCAGCTGGCCTCAACTATGAACTTCAATTTTTGGTGGAGAGTGGAAGAGACAGCCCCTGCTGTGTGAATCCAAAGACGTCTTAGCAGACAGTTGTAAGTGGGCCGTATTTCCATTACTATGAAATCAACCTCAAAGGTTGACGTCCGATTTGCAAGGGAACTTCAATTTTGCCCATAACATCTCCCTGGGTTCCATCAAATGCCCTCACTGAGTTCTGGTAGGCAGTCATATGAGAACTATCGACTGGTAACTTCATTAATGTGGTTAGGGGCAGGACGTTTATGGCTGACCCATTATCAATTAGGACCCTGGCAGCATGTGTCCCTTTCAATGCGTAGAGATATGAAGAGCTTTGTATGATCCTCTCCCAACAGTCAGAATCTCTTCATCGCTGAATGTGATGAAGTTGTTAATAGCAATATTACTGACCAACCTTTCTATCTTGTCAGTCGATGTCTCATTTGGTACGAATGTCTGGTTCAAAATTTTCAAGAGGGCATCTCTATGACCCTCTGAACTCAGCAGCAACAAGAGCATTGAAATTATAGCTGGGAGCCTGTGAAGTTGCTCCACCACACTATATTCGTTGTGCTTCAAAATTTTCAGAAATTCTTGAGCCTCTTACTATTTTACAGGCTCAAGCCGTGCTTTGGGTTTCTCCATAAAGAAATTATTTTCTCATTTTAATTGTTTATCTGCTGCCCTTCTCTGAGCAGTATCTCTGTCTTCTGGTTCAGGTGGCGAATAGCATCGTCCACTTCTTATAAAATTTCCCACATGATTCACTGACTCTCATTTTGTTTCTTCTTTTGGTTATTCCTTTGATTATTCCTTTGATGATGTTGTAATCACTCATTTTCACTTATAAATATATTAATATTGCATGTATATTTATTATATGAATGTTACTAATATAAGGTGGTGTGTGCATGTATAAGCTATGTATACGTATTAGGGGTGTATGTATGTCGCGTATGTATCTAGGGTATAAGCGTATATAGATGTTATGTTAATTAGATGTATGATTATACGTACGTATACTAGAATATTATATTAATTAATGATTGTATAATATAAGTATATATTTTCGTATGTATATGTATTGTTGTTATAATTATACTATTATTATTATTGGGCTGAAAAATGAAAAAAATTAAATATATTAAACCCAAAAAATTACAGTCCAATTACAAATCCAATTACAAGGCCCGTTTGGCCCAAATCTGAATCCTATTTAATTACAACGTGCAGGTAACTGTGGGCCGTTGGATCAAGATCTGATCCAACGGCCACGATGCAACCAAGGTCAAAAATATCTGCCAGCGCCGCGTGCTCACGTATGGGACCGTTCGAGTGCCACGCCACGCGTGTGGTCCACGCTACGGACGCTTTAATATCCCACGCGCGCGTAAGATCCACGCGTTCTGACTCCTCGACTGCGGAGCTCCACGTGGCAAAATCTGAAGCCGTTTCATCAGATCGAGGCTTCATCCAGGCCGATCGTTCTTCAAGCCATCTCGACCGTTAGATCAGATCTGATCTAACGGCCGAAAATGCGTCTGGCCTCTGGCAGAATGACCACACCGCCACCGCGCCGATATTCAGTCCCCCGTTCAGATTATGCCAAAGACAACAAGCAAAAATGTCAGATCTGGAAAAGAAGATACAAGTTGCAACAAAAGCAGAGGCAGTGATATATATGAAACGGGGTTGTTGTAACGAAAAATAATTTTTTTTAGCGAGCAAAAAGATTAGCAAAAAACAGAGAGAGTAGTAACACAAAAAAGAACAGAGAGCTTGTAAAACCAGAAACTTGTAACCAGTCGAGATAATCAAAAAATGGTCCATTGGTAAACACTTACCTCTTTTTTTTACTTATTTCTTTACATGCATATACGAAACAGAAATAAAAAATAGAAACAAAAAAAGTAGTCTTACCGGCGTTGTCTGTGGGTCTTCCTTCTCTCGGTGACAAACCTCTCGGCTTCTATAAGCCAGATCTGGTGAACTAAAGGGAAGAGAAGACCCTTTGTAGTTGTATTTTGGTCTAAAAAAAATATTTTTTTGGGTTCGTATTTCTTAGATCTAGAGTAAAAGAAAGGGTATCCTCTGAATCCAACCACGGATTCGTATTGAGGAAGACAAGGGGAACATTTTGGTGTATTTTGGGAGCCTACCGGCGCCGGTTAGCGGCGGCCGGCCGCCGGATTCTGGGTTTCTCAAGAACATTTGAGAGAAAACGATGAACACTGGTTATTTGGAAACTGAAGAATGAAAGAAATGAGGGGAAAAATGGGTTTCGGTCTAAAAATGGCCTTTTATAGTTATTATTATTTTCGAAATGGGTAAAATACACACTTAATCCCACCGCGTTTTCAATATTTTCATTTTTGTCTTGCCGCATGGTATAATCACAGTCCCAGTCCCCCTGAGTTTTCAAAAAGTCACAATTTAGTCACTAAATTACACGGATCGATTTCGAATGGTAAAATTACGCCTTTAATCACCCCGCGTTTTTGAAATTTTCATTTTGAGTCCGCCCCTGGTATAATTACAACTCGGTCTTTGTAGGTTTTATCTGTTTTTCAATTTCGTCCCTAAATTACATGTTATTGCTCTTTAATTTCTGCCACTGGTTTTCATTTTCCTTTCATTTCAGTCCTATTTTCTTTGTAAATATTATTGTTCGAATTATAATCGTATATGTTGATATTATTTTATTTTATGCCTCCCCATATGACTCGTTTTATGTTTTATGTATGTGTTAAATGTAATATTTATGTTTTTTATCCGGTTATCCGTATCAAGCATGTTATGTTTTAGTTAATTCGTACATGGCATATTTAGTATTTTTATATATGTGTATGTTTTCTTATTTTTAGGGCAGCATGTTAGTAAATTTACCCTTTTTTATACGATATGTGAATCCGTATATGTTGAAATATGTTTTATTATCAGTATGCATGTCTTTTTGAAATACTTGTTCGCATATATATATGCATTTATTCATGCCTTATTATTTTGACATATGATAGTTGTTTTTATCTATTATTTAGAGTAATATGTATATATATACATGCTTTAGTCTAAAATATCATTCATGATAAATTAATGTTCTGGTATGTCAATATTTATTATATTTAAATGATTTGTCATGTTTTATATGTTTGCCATTAAGATTGCATATCGAGATATAAATTGTTAATGCGGTGTCCTTTTATCCGAGCGTAAATGGGGCCAGTATCAAGCGTAGTGATAGTGGTTGGGCGTTTATTCTCGGATAACGGGACCCTTAAAATATATTTGCAATTATGACCGAAATTTAAAATAATCGTCACTTTAATCCGGAAAATCCAATATTAATAAAGCGGTAATTATTAAAGTACCAATTTTTTGGGCGGTGTGGGGGTGCTAATCCTTCCCCATCCGTAACCGACTCCCGAACCCTGTCTTTTTGAATCTCTAGTTTTGTGGTGTCCGGCCTACCTAAGTGGCCGGTGGAGACTCCATTTTTATGAGGTTTTTTTGTAAACCCTGCGGAATAAATATTTTTAAATATCACAAACACCTTTGAAAAAAAACATTTCAAAAATATATCGTTTTTATTTAGCGAGACCTTCGCTACAGATGGCGACTCCGCTGGGGACAATTTTGTTTTTCAAAAACAAATGAGAGTCAAGCTTTTAAAATAATTACCGCTTTACTAATATTGGAAATTCTGGATTAAAGTAACTATTAAATTAACATTCGGTCATAATTGCGCGTTTATTTTAACGCATTTAAAATATGGCATATAAACCCGTCTTTTTAAGTGGGGGGAAAACGCTAATGCTTTCGTGGAGATATCGTTCTCCCGTATGGGCCTAGCAAGTACCTTCGGGGCTCGAGTACCTTATGCTTTCGTAAGGATATCGTTCCTTCAATGCGGGCATAAGCGAATGGGTCCCCCAATTGAACCCGTTGAAAGGAGCCTATAATGGGTGATGATCGGGGCCTTGCTACCCTTAGTAGGGGACAGCAAGGACAATTCGGGTACCTCCTAGCACCAACACTGCATGTAGAGAACATAGAAACCCACCCTGTTAGAGCCATGCGGATAACCTTAGGTTTTAGACGGGATAAATAGGACTGTTTTGTGTGTTTATTTCTATTTAATTTTGTCGTTTTATTTATATATTTATCAATTTTATCTGCATGACTTGTTTTCTTTTCACTTTTTGTTCTTTTTCTCATATATCATTGCATTTGCATCGCATAAAG